>DWTT01000378.1:0-16283 GCA_018250895.1 Carterocephalus mandan | reverse complement strand
ATTTCATCAACATCTATCCAGCTGTTTAGGAGGAGTTCACTGTCATACACACGTACACAAGAAATACATATATATATATTAAGATGTAACATTTGTGAGGAAGAAACTCTTTCATTTTAATTTGGGCTCGGTGACTATGGGACCAGCGTTACGGAGTGGATACTACAACGATCCAATGTGTAACTAATCACGTTAAACGGTAATTAACTTGACATAACTTAGTAAAGGAAAATGTATGCGATATGCGTCGTGAATTAATTGCAGTATAAACGATATGTTATGGTGGCTGTCTTATTGTTTTTAATGTAAGTCAAATTAACCAAAAACAATTTTCACTTAATGTAGTATGGTAGTGACATCATTAAGTATTTCTTTAATATATAGTCAAAATTAATGACGTGTACATTGTTACTGCCATCTGACCCCAAACTGACCCCAAAAAAACAAGGCGTAGTATGGGTGTCAGAGACTGATATACAGACATATATATTTTAAAATACATATTTAAATAGATAATATTAACATCCTGCCAGACACTAATGTTTGTCCTGAGTGGGAGTCGAAGCCACGACCCCTGGCGTAACAGGCAGGGTCACTACCGATTGCAATAAAGTTACATACAAACCACTATCGATTTCAAACACTGTATCGCCATAGAACCATCAATGTATCGTCAAGAATTCGAGAGCCGTAGTTTACATTTTAATGTGTAACTATGGATATAGGCTATTACTTATTAGAGAAAAACGCAAGTCAGATGAAGAGCACGTGAAAAAAATTACAATCTAATCGACACTTAAATTGTAATTGCATACTTAATTGTGCTGTAATTAACTGAGATGGATAGCTTTTGACGGTTAAATGAATTAAATTAATCGATTGTATTTAAGTCTCGAGTATCGACTAATCCACCAATTAGAGCAGACACGGCACGCTGCCAACCCTGCTTCACTATAGGTAGGCATGTACCTATTTAGATGTAAAATATTTGATGTGATGAAGGAATTTAAAATCTCTTTCCTAAAAAGGCATTGTTCTTTTTCATGAGACCATTGCGGGAGGCAGAGCTCAGGTGACAAGTGACAGAATGGTTATTGAGAAAATCAAACATTCTGTCGATGGTTGCACGTCGTGAGAATAATTAACATTCAAAACTAATGAGCCGCAACCCTAGCTGCGATCACAGTTGATAAAGGAAGACATAGATAAAGGAAGTTTAAAAAAAAATGTTCCAGGCAAATCAGTTTTTACTGCATTAATAATGAAAATCAACCTTGAATAAATTCTCTGCAGATGGGATTTGAAGCCGCGACCTTCCCGGTACTGGGAGCGCTTTTCAATGTTGTATGCCCATGCTTTCATAGTAGGTCCGAAGGAGGGAACACTCTTAAGTCATACGCGTATGAGAGTATAGTGTGCACCATCATAACGCTTTTCCCGCGCATTGCAAAGTAAATCAAAATATTTTTATAGGTAAGTAACAATGGATTACAGAGTAACACCTTATATTACAACATTAGTTTCCCTCAGTCCAAACCACACTCTAGACACAAAACCTCTGTAACTGTAAAAGTAGGGACATCACATATAATTTCGCTTTCGGGACGGGCATCACAAGCACCCACAATGGAAGATACCAATGCGTTCAGATTTTGCAGTTTTCTACAAACGCTAAGGAAAATCAAATACATAAATAATGAATGGACATGCAACATAAACCTGGAACGTCCTTACGAACGAACCTTATTATAAGGTTGACGAACTACGTTTCTGGCACAGTGGAACTACTTAACAATGCATATTTAATTGTAGCATTAGACCATCGCCTTTGAAGTCAAGCGAGATGCTATCAAAGCAACAGGGATGGCAGATTTAAAAAAATTAAATACATAATATTTAAATGTTTGTTCCCACAGAACACAAGGCCAGAAAACCGCAAGGCTAGTAGCACGACTACCTTGTACCGCTCGCGTCCGCAGTTCCGTATGGTTCCGTACTTCCCTCATCGCAACGCTCGATTGAAATATCTAAACGTGTCCGATAACCACCATAGGAAAGACGACTTACTAGGCTGTGATTCATATAAGCATGAAAGGTTTTACATAACAAAATGATTGTTTGACTTAACTGGCCAACACAATTACTCAACTTTCATATTAGCAGATAAGTATCAAAGACTTTAAAGTAACTTTCAGTGTCAAAAAAGTGTGACTTGAGATTAAATCTCGCAAGAAGTACGAGTAAATTTACTTGTTTACCCAAGTTCTATTTTTGTTTACCCGCCAGTATCTCTCGCGCCTCATGCGTAGTGTATTGACGTCCTATTGGTTCGCCCAATCATGCGTCCAACGTTGAATTGGCAACGGTAGCCCATAAATTATGCTCGTTTGTAGCGCCGGACAATTCATGACTGAAATACATATATTATTCTCAGCTTATAAATAAATAGAATTGATATCAATCTCGTCATAGGAAACGTAACGTGCGTTTGGAGCAAATCCCTTACTACTAGCAACTTCCTTTGATTTTCAATCAACACTTTTGTATACATACCTGCAACCTACAGTTAATTTATAAGATGGTCAAATTTCATAACCTATACACAACTTAACTGCTTTTAATCTGACTTCCACGTCAGATCTAATATCAGAAAACGTAATAACCCTGGACTGTTCCAATAATTAAAATAAATGACAAACTATCCATCACCGTTACATTGAAATGCCAACTTCATTTCGTTCTTTAGCTGGACCTGATCGGGACGAACTTGTTCGCGATCGTGCACAAAGAAGACGAGCCAACACTGCGCGAGCAGCTGCGCCCGTGCACTTGCGTTCTGGATAATCACGGGGAGCTGTTTGTGCCCGACGATGCTGACGGCCAGAGCAGGGTGGCTGATATGCTTGCTAAGGAGCGAAGGCGCTTCGTTGTCAGGTAATGCCTACTAAGGCAGCGTGCACACGGCAAACTAACCTAGTGTAGCCAGTAGTCGGACAGGAGATAAACTAAGGACATTCTTTGGCGACGAATTCACAGACGGGGTTAACCATGGAGCAATTGCCCGGATAGAGGGGAACAGAGCGCCAGCGCCGCGGCAGAGGAAGTAAGATCTGTCTATCTACCTGTCTCCTAAACAACGTATGTTCTTCCAGTGCACCATAGTATTCTGGACACCTTCATACTGCGCTGCGACCCATAGACGTCCCACTGCTGGGCACGGGTCTCTTCCACAGACACAGCTGCGGGAGGTCTAGAGCCATGATTTAATTTTCTTAACCGTTTGACCATTCTAAATGGCCCCACAGTTACCCAGGGTTGCTCACCAAAACCTTCATCGAATCATCATCATCACAACCCTTTATTTGTCCCACTGTTGGGCACAGGTCTCCTCTCAGAACGGAAGGGATTAGGCCTTAGTCCACCACGCTGGCCAAGTGGCGATTGGCAGACTTCACATGTCTTCGAGAACATTAGAAGAACTCTCAGGCATGCAGGTTTACTCACGATGTGTCCTTCACCGATACAGCAAGTGACATTTAATTTCTTAAATCGCACATAACTCAGAAAAGTCATTGGTGCGGCTGCGGGCCGCTGGGGTTTGAACCTGGACCGCTCGAGTGAGAGGCGTGTTCGATAGCCACTGGGCTGTCACCGCTGTTCATCGAATCAAGAGCATTGTCAACATCAACATACTATACACTGGCTGGTAATTAATTGAAATCTCTGGTTTGTTTCTTGACAAATTTTGTGTTCTTTAACTAGGTTGAAGAGGCTGGGTCACCGCTCTGATCCGCCTAACTACGTGTCTTGCTACATAGAGGGCTCGCTCCGCAAGTCCGACCGAGCGTGTGGCGGTAACAAACGCTGCTGCCAGGTAGCGAGGCGCGCCCGAGCCCGCAGTGACAACCCGCGCTCCAGCGGCAATGACGTCGTAAGTAGACATTTTGTAGATTTAACATCCGGCCCCATAATGAGCGTGAGAGCCGGTGTAGTGGATCTTCTTTGATCAGGGAAGAAAAATAATTATCTTAGCGTTTAAATTTCCTTAGTAGAAGCTAGTAATGTCAATAGCCCAGTGGCTCGCGTCGATTCAAATGACGAAAGTGAGAAACGACGGGCGTGGTCAGTTTGTGGATGGGGACCGCTAGTGGCAAAAATTTCATTATTTCATAGAACACATTCTTAGATACAAACATTATAGATAATATACCATATAGTCATGATGCTCCGGATACACATTACACGTTAGATAATCACGGTAATATAGATAATATACCAGCGAAGCGAAGCTGCGGGCGTCCTCTATAAATAATATATAACAGCCGTTTTTTTTCTTAGGAGGGTTTTTCTTCATTAAAGACTTTAAAGAAGAAATCGCATCACTGATGCACATCAAACGCTGACATCAAACGCAGGGTGACAGGACCACCCTCCCGATACTCTCTAATCTAATCGACCAAATAAGTACATCAAGTGAGATACCGTTGATGGTATTTAAAAATCATGTAAAGGTTCCTTTTATCACCGTTCATTTTAAACAATGGCTTATGATATATAATAATCTAAATTTATAATTATAATTATCAAAGTTAATTTTCCTACATAATTTTGTATTACGGTCGGATTTTTTTTTTAAATTAAGCAACTTATTATTTTTGTGGCTAAGAGAATTGAGTATCTTCTTTTTCGGAAGTTAATTAAAAAGGTCGTCTAATGGAATTAATAGATACAATCGCTTACAGTAGTAAGTTTTGCGGAGGATGATTTCTACGTAAAATATACTTGCACGCTTGCACGCTTGCACTTGTTCCTGTGTAGCAAAACTGCTGAACTATCGGTTTCATATTATGTATCGTAAATCGATAGGTCAGTGAGTAGAGGTTGTAATTGGGTGACCTAATTTTTCACACACTGTTTGCACGTAAAGCCGTCGGTCCTGGTTGTTTTCAATGCTGGAAACAGTCGTTAAGCCTTGTCAAAGACATTCGAGTGGCTTGAAAACATTCGACACTGGGTTGGCCACTAACTCCTCCACCAATCCCCATTGGAGCAGCGTGGTGTAGTATGCTCTAGCTAGACCTCCCGCAGCAGTGTCGGTGACCCTTGGTGTGCGGGAGACCCTTGCCCAGCAGTGAGACGTCTATGGGTCGCAGCGAGGGAGCGACTGTTTGTTTTCATTGCCAATTTGAATAGTTAGTTAATAATCCTGTTGTCATTACTCTTGTTCCCAGGTGTTCATTGGTGTCGTTCGCCCGGTCACCGAGAGCTTTTTATCTGAGGGAATAGTAGACTCCTTCCAAATGGAGTACCGCACACGCCACTCCGTCGACGGAGAGATTATTCAGTGCGAGCAGCGCATCGCCCTCGTCACTGGCTACATGACGAACGAAGTGAGCGGCATCAATGGCATGAACTTCATGCATCGGGACGACGTACGCTGGGTCATCGTAGCCCTGCGTGAGAGTAAGTTAACCCACGATGGTATTATTTTGTGCAACCTGCTCATTTCTCCCCTTACGAGCTACATGACGAATGAAGTGAGTGGAATCGACGGCGTGAACTACATGCACCTGGACGACGAGCGCTGCGTGAGGCTGACACTCCGCTATGAGATTATTAAGTGTGAGAAGTACATCATCAACGAGATCCACTCTCATATTTATCACGTCACGTCTGACTGGAGACTTGGGTTAGACAAGGAACTAATCTTGACCTTTAGTATCACCATCTAGCTGTCTAAAGTGGGCTAGCTCTAACTTGCCTTCTTACATCTTTTTATATGGAAAGTCGTTCAGCATCTCGATTGAGGGCATGACATCAGGTTGTTTTATACAAGCAGGTGTGTCACAGGGAAGTTCTCTCACGCCCGCAATTGACCTATGTAATAAGGACGCTGACGATGTGCTGTCATGTGCTATGCGAAAGCGAAACTTCGATATATTTTTAAAATTTACGAATTGCTTTATGAAATGAATTAGATATTATAATTAGATATTAGATAAGACATGCGTTGCGTTTTTCCTAAGTACATTGAAAACTAACAAAATTAAAGATTCATAATATAATATTTAATTGAAAATATTGAATTGCGAAATTTTTCTATTTTTTGCTGCTATTGCTATTTGTTTTGATTAAACTACTACATCTACAAGTAAGATCTAGCGATTCTGCGTTTTCCATATTTTAAGGCCAAGCGAATTTTGATTTTGTGTACTGCGTATTCTTATCATGACGATATTAAATTTAGCTGTCTAAAATAATGCTCTGTGATAGACGCACCCGACGCATTATTACAGTATCTTCCTGTAAAAGACTATTAAGCAAAACTCATAGTTGCCCTTGTCTTCTCTCAAAATTTTGGTAAAAATTAGATATATCCAAGTAAACTTACAGCAGATTAATGAACCTTTATAAATCTCACATATAACTTAATTACTATGAGTAATCATACTAGGGATCATAAATATTATTGTAAAATAAACACTACTTAGCTGGTTCCGGGAGGAATGTGACGCCAACAATATAAATAACACTTTAACTGTAAGAAAAGTTAAAGTGTTAAATTTAATTGATTTACGTCAATCTCATTACCCTCAAAGACATAATAAACATACTGTATAAGAGGAAAAGAATATAATTTCTGTATAGAGCTAGGTATACTTTAATCATTAAAGTGTGATATGACACACATGTAAAAATGAAACTCGCTCTCGTGGTTCAAATGAACTTCCCACTCCCGCTATTCTTTGGACTAATAGGTATAGAGACCGGCATCAAAGTCTAGTGTTGAACTGGAATGCGCAAAAGTTGAAATTAAGGTATCGTCGGCCTCGGGGCGAACGAATTGTCAGTAGTAAACGCTGATTGATTAGCAAACCGTATGTGAGCCACGTGTACTGAGCCACGCGCAATTATCCCACCCGGACTTGGTTCAGCGCTAGACTTTCGCGCCGGGAACTTTACTGTTTCTCAGAAGGAAATCCCTTTCTGTACCGAAAGCATATACGAATGTGTATGCTTAAGATCGAGCGACTCAAGGTTTGAGCAGGCCAGCATTAAGCGCGGCCACTTGTACCTACTGATCGACATCAGTAGGTAGGAAACAAAATTAGCTTTCATGCTTTACGAACGTTCGATGATTATTGTCCACGTAAACAGTACGATCCGTATCTATTTGCTGAGTCTAAATCACTTGTTTACTTTCCATCTATCATCTGTCTATTAAGATATATTACATTAATTGTTATAGCATTAGATAACTGCTTTCTAATTTTCCACTAGCTCTCACATCACGACACCTACATATACTAATAATAATAATACATGTTACTTTTCGAAGTGAATAAAGATTATTCTGGCATACGAAAAGTCCGAAATTTGAAGTGCACGGTTAAACCATAGGCATACATGATATTACAGGGGTCATCCATTGTGTCCGCGCTGTACTGTATCGGCGGAGACCCCACCCACAGTTTTAGGTATTAAAGCGTGGGGTCTATTGGGTCTAGGTTTTCCTCTACCATGGCAGGTACTCGTGGAGATTCCCAGTGAACTGTATGTGCTGCCTCACTGTTGTTCAACGGAGAGAGTGGGATTGACTCAATCTGGCTTTGCACAAACCATTCTGGTTTACCATTTGTGCGTGCGTTAAGCGACACGAGTTCGAGATCTCGCAGAAGCGGTGTGCCCTCCAGGAGCTGAATAGATAAATTACAAAACAGGCCAGATGGCCCTGTGGTAAGTCTGCACGTATTTAGAGGGTCTGATGTCGCGTCCTTAACCGAAATAGTGAGTAACGCATTACATATAATCACAACACAGGTCTCCTTTACTCTGACCATGAATTCGCAGAAAGTGAAATTAATTTTTCGTTTGGCCCGGGTTTACCCCATGCTCAGCTATCCCCTCCCAATTTTGTTCAGAGCTAAACTTTAATGCCGCGAGGTATACCTTAGTTTTAACATTTCAAATGTGATTTGCGTAATAATTAATTATTGCGTAGGTAATTAATTTATCAGCTACCTTTCTGAAGTCATGAAAAGTTTGCAATACTAGACTATTGTTGGGGGGTTAAAGATTAGTGTCCTTCGATCACGGAAGAAAAACTAGATGCCTAGACTAGTACTTTATATATTTATTAATGTTCAAATGCGATGTCCTACTGCCGTTAATTGTTGTTTAACTTGAACTTACTAGTTCAAGTTAAACATCGCAGCGTAACCTAATTTTGACTAGTTTTTCTATGAACGACTTAGTTTTATTTTGAACTAAGAGCCCTTTTGGTCGTGATACAATTTGCATCATAGATTAATTAATATAAGGGCTCATTACTCTGAGGCTAACATGCAGTATCCATCCACATTTTTTCTTCTGTGATCATGCTAGTGTCACATAAATCGTCTATGAATATACCATGAAAAATAAGAGATGACCTAAAGGTGCAAATACCAGGTCATAAAATCCCAAAAAAAAAAATGTCACATAAATTGTTTATGGTCATTGTTTTCAGTGTTTCATATTTCGAATGTCTTCTATTCCAGTGTACGACCAGCATCGGCTGTTTGGGGAGTCTTGCTACCGTTTGATGACTAAAAACGGGGAGTTCATATACATGCGAACCCGCGGCAGTCTGGACGTGGACAGGACCTCCAAAATAGCAACGACCTTCGTATGCACTAACCGGGTGGTTGGAGAGGAGGAAGGGAAATATTTCATCAATCAAATGAAGAAAAGATACACCATTCTGGTCAATAGCGGGATTGACCCAATCATGCCCATGGATACGACACACGTAAGTTTAATTGGTTGATCCTTTGCAAGTTCTGTAGGTACTACGTAAAAATAACACCATCAGACTCTTGGTTCGGCCAATAACTTGTGCGTTAAGCTAAAATCACTATACTTATGTTCTGGTACCGCTTGATGCTTAGCTCATTTTTTTTTAATATTGCTAAATTGTACTTAGCCTATGTTGCGGGGATTCGAACTGGGACCCGCGGTTACAGCGTCGCGCAGTTCTCATTCATTTCAAATTAAATTAAATTCAAATGCTATTGTACGCACCTACCAGAGTTTCATAATTAGGGACCTGAACAAAGATGTATTTAGAGCGACACGTGTTTTCTGCAGAAATAACTTAACAAACCAGCAAAACTTTGGCACCCCTCTGACGCAAAATGACTTCAGATCACGTTGAAAGTTTGCAATATTTAGGCGGCTACGAGCGAAAAATTGTAACAAAATCAGACTGACCACCGCCGGAGACGGTCATAATCTCTAGTTAAAACGGAGTCCCAGTATCAATTAATTTTTAAAAAAAAATTTCAAGCCTTTCTTAGTTCGAAATTGCTGATTCAAATTTGAATTGCTTAAATATCAGTGCTTAATAGCCGCGTAAGTATGTTTTGCATCTTTCATTACCATTATGAATAAAAAAATTATACGAAACGATAGAATGGAAAAGAAACTAAAAACTACAAAACCAAAAAAAAAAATGCAACGCCAGAATGTGTATTGTTACAAATGTATTAACAGAAACAATGATTCACTTGGCCCCCAAACCCGGAAAAGACGGAACCCCGTTTTGTCCGCCTTGGCAAAGCGGGGTTCCGTCTATAAGTGACAGAGTCCGGTAAGGTAACACGAAGTGATGTTAGGTGTTAGGCGTAGATGTTAGGCAATTTCAAATGGTTAGTTGTAAGTAAACTTAATTTTAATGATCCCCTTGAACACAAAACGACTTACTTGCTTTGACTTAACTAATTATTTACAACTTAACTAATTATTACAGCATTCCAATGCCTGTAACCCAGCCTTTAAAACTCTCCAAACAAATCATGTTTAATAATATTATTGTTTCTAGGGTGACGAGCTATTTGATTCAAACAAATATTCCGTCGAAGATCCGCGGCAACTAGAAAAAGTAATTTTACATTTAGTCATGAACCTGCCGTCTCCTGGACCTACCAACCGAGGCGGTCATGATTCTGGCGAAAGCTATGATTACATTTCGATTGTACCACCAAAGAGGGAACGTATTGTCAGTGCTATCAAAAAGATTGAGAGCGTTCTACATCCCCAGAAAAGACTTACAGAAATGATGACTGAAAATAATGCTGCCACTAGCAAGCATAGCGGAGAAAATACTCAGAATATGGGTGTCCCTTTTTCGAATATGATCTCGGCATTAGATGAAAATTTAGTAAATAATGAAACATTTTCAACAAACCCGGCAAGCGTGCCGGTACCGTTATTAAACAGCAATGACATACAAACCCAACAACATGATATGCCAATCGCAATCGATACAGATTCAGAGGTTTCGATACGTTCAGATGAAGTAAACTGTATGAACTCAAATACTTATAATATAATTGAATTGCTATCACAAAGGGCGGATCAATTGATTGATCCAACTGGAGGGGACGTCGTTCCGCGTGTAACAAGTCCGCAAACATATGAAACGTGCTTTCAGAGATCCATAGCATATCCCAGTACTGTTCGTCCTTTGCTTTTATCGAGCGCGATTGGTCAGCCCAACTACAACAATCCATCGACAAGTTCCCAGGTATTCGAAATGAATGAACCTTTTATGAATCCCCCAACGAATGGAATGATAAACTCTGAATCGATTACCCCACGTGCCGGTGAAATATTTTCGTCAACTCCATATGACAAGCCAGTAATAAGTAACCAGGAAGATACAAACTTAGAGACATATTTAAATTCTACGCCTGTTGCAAATTCAAATTTAGAACCATATGCGATGAGTTCCTCCACAGGCAAAACGATATTTTCGCATAACGTCAGTACTGAATCAGAAATGATGTACGATTACATGAGTTCGTCATCTGACGCGGACTCCAATGAACCAAGTATGTAAATGTTTTTATTTTTCTCTATTAGTAACTCTATAATTTAGTTTTAATAACTCTTTCCTTTTTATTAGTTTTAATTTTAATTGTTCATTAAAAATCATGTTGACTCGCTCTCGCTCGCTGCGACCCATAGACGTCCCACTGCTGGGCACGGGTCTCCACAGACACTGCTGCGGGAGGTCTAGAGCATACTCCACCACGCTGCTCCAATGCGGATTGGTGGAGACTACATTCATTTAAATGATTTTAGTTGTTTAGTTCATGAAAATAATATTTTAAGTTAATTTTTGATATAAAAAAGTTTAAATAAAAGCTGAAAATGCATGTAAATATCTATGAACAAGCATACTAGTCTAGTATTAGGCTTGTCACCGTTTTGTTGTTGTTGTCCATTTTTTTTTAAAAGCTGGGTGTATCCAATATTAATTTCTTCTCATTGTTCCTTAACAATAGTAGTGTTTGTCAAAACTCTCCTATTATAATATGTATAAATATGAAGGCTTTTCTTTTACAGAGCTGGAAATGGACATAAAGCAAAACTCACTTCACAACTTCAACCCGTCTTATTTTACTGATATGGTGAGTAAAATAATTTCATACGTATATTTAAAAAAAGAAAACAACATGTAAATAGAGACCAAGTTTGAACCGACATGATGCGTACGTACTTTTTTGCATTTGGCGTTGTAAATTCTGATTAAGTTGTTATTTCAAAAATTTAATAGGTAGGTACTAGCTTCTACTACTGACTACCGTCAACCTCTATTAACGGCAAGCTGTGTAGCTTGCATAGATAACCACTAATCAAAATCTAGCTTCACCCATTATACTACCGATCGTAATCCGTGTTAGCCGTCAATCGATTCAATATTAATTGATAGTTAATCATCGGCAACCCAAAAACCAACCTTTCCAATTTTTAAATTATATTGATTATTTAATTACTATTACACCTATCCTGAAACTTTGCAAAATGGTTTCTAAAGAGCAAGTTGACTCAGAACAGATTTACCTGACGAAAACTGACAGGAGTTTGTTCGCCGACAGTTCACGAATAACACGTTACGTTACGTTAACACATCGAAATAGTAACTGTCGCTTATATTAGTTAGCGATAAAACGCCATTACAAATTGCGGCAGCGCAAAAGTAGGCGGCTATTTATAATGAATTTTAAAAACCTTCTTTCGTTCTCTTTTTATTCCTTTTTTCTACTCTCTGCGTACCGATTATACTATCTACTATCATTTATCTGTGCTACTAGATTCAGAGAGCATAGAATTGTTTAAAAGTTATTAAGAGGTACTAAAAACGAAATTACGAGTATGTCAGTTATAAACTCCATGAAAACTTTCACGCAGTTTCCCGACTACTCCTACAATTGAACGGATGTTTCATTGAAAGAAAATGTGTAACGGATAGATAGTGATATAAAAAATACTGTTACTGAATTTTTTTGAAATTTAATTCTATCTACTTCCAGGACGCTTATTATGATGATCACCAGTCAGGCAGCTCGGGAAAACCAACCGCAGCAGAGACTCAGAGATCCATATACGGAGGGGAATACTTAAACAATAATACTTGTGAACATGATACTCGTATGTATCCTCAAAAGCGTTCGAAAGGAAAAGGTCGCGGTAAACGTAGTAATAGAATTCCCTAATTGTGCAGAAAACGACATTTTCATGCTATCCAAACTTTATGTTTTATAGTGAGGTGGTGTCAGCCTAACAGATGGTGCAATACTAACAATTTTAAATATCTCTTTCTTATCTAATTCACTATTTCGGTTAACAACAACCTAAAACCGTGTCGGATAAACGACATAGTAAGTATAAGAATGTGTATACAGGGATATAATTGAAATTGTTAGTTTCGCCCCATGAGTTAGTCTTACCCTACTGCATAAAGTAAATAAATGATCTCACTTTGGCCCATTCTTCAATTTCCCTGAATGTGAGACTTGACTAAGCTTAGGATGGAATCTTTTACGAAACATCAATATTTAGCGGATTTAAAAACTCTTTCACACTCTTCCACATAATAAGTGTTTGTAAAATTATATTTTGGGCTCGTCAACGTCAGTTTAGCTTTGGGGAAATTGGTCGGATATTCGACTATAGCAGATTTCTTGAATGTTTATCTGTCTGTCTATAGGTTAGAGTTAGAGTTAGTTAGTTTAGTTTTTTTTTTCTTTTTTGGTTTTTGGCTAGAATTTGTCCAGTCTAATTCCACGCGAAGCTGCAGGCGTCCTCAAGCTATATAGTGTATATCTGAGAGGCTAGTACGTACGTATACATACATAATTTATATTATATAATATTCCTTTTTAAGGTGACAACAGTTTAAATGTCTGGGTATGAAAAAGTTACTGTTCTCAATGAAGGCATGTAAAAGAAGTTAAATAATTTGGCTTAATACATTTATGTAATAAGTAAAATTCTAATGTTCAAGACTGAGTTTATATTTTTAATTTTTATTGCAATGTCGTTTTGTTAGCACGAGAATCGCATTTTTTACTATGTGTGTGATAGAAGTTCCAAATATCTTAACTGTTCTTATTGATAATCTTAATTATGTATCAGGATTTTGTTAGTGACTTGTTTGCTTGTGTTCTGAATAAATATTATTGATTTTTTATACCCTCGTCGAGGTAATATCGTCGGTACAACAGTCAACTAGCCAAAGTGTAATTTTGGCAGTAAACTAATCTCACATAGATTTGTTTACTTTTGAAGATTTTTTACTTTTTTCAGTTAAGCAGAAAAACGATTTGTAATAACATTTATATTTGAAATGCCACAGATACCTACAATATTTTGCAGCAGTATGCGTTGTGTCAAGATATTGATGTCCATTTATATGTATATGTAAAAACTGCCAAAATTACACTTTGGCTAGTTGACTATTGTACAGACGAATTAGGTATCATTTTTTTAAAGGGTTTTAAAAGGGTTTTCTCGCATATGCAGATACTTTTTGAAGACTGTCTATGATTATTAATTATAATAACTCTCTATTGGAGATTCACATGGAGGAAAATGAGGACGTCAGGCAGGTTGCATTACATATTAATATATTGTAACTGCATCTAAGTACACCTAAATCTATATACCTGTGTTTGATTATTGTAAGATAATGACTTCACACTTGGCCTACTTTGACTTTACTGGGGGTAGAGCTTTGTCAGTTGTTGTTTGATGTAAAACTGATGGAATTATACTTGCCGATATGGGTATGGGGTAGGTACCTAAGTCATAACTAACGCAAGTGTAAAATAAGCTAGTGCCAAATTAGTCTTAAGGGTATATTTGATATGGGATAGTGTCTAATAATAATAAATATCTTTAAAATATATTATATTTTGTCACATTACTAAAAAACAGGTAAAAAAGCTATTACTGGCCATGGATAATATCGCTCGGAAACGCGGGTAGTTACGCTCAAACTTGATGAATTTTGAGTTAAAAATAATTGACATATACCCAATATTTTCATATAAAACTAGTGCCATTACCCGTCGGGCGGCCGTTTCCGCTGCCTATCAGACAGAGAAGGAATAACGTAAAAAAATATATATTAAGTTGACAAAATGTTTAGTATGTTAGTTTTTATTTACTAAAATGTATTATGTAGTTGATAATTAAATAAATACCCACTTGTTTCCAATGTTATTATTGTGATAATTTTGGTAAACCACAGTGGCGTAAAATTTTAACGTAAAATATTTAGACATACAATTTTAAATTTTGTATGTTATGTTATAGTGAGGTGGGTAAAATATTAGCAGATTTACATGGGGCAAGACTAAAACAAACCAATGTCTCTTAAAGAACACATTTATTTTATAATTACTATGTCGGTTAATCGACACCATTGAGCAAGGACAAAAAAAAAGAGTATTGTCACTCTTTTTTTTGTCATTGCATTGAGAAATCACAATAACCACTATCATCATAGAAGAAATACAGACAACATAGCGTTTGAGCTGATTGATCACAGATGGCGATGTTAGTTTTTTTTTCTTTAACGTTAACAAACAGAAAACAGGATACAGAATTATACCTTACTCTATGCATATATGTACTTAATGTAGTTTTACCGCAGCTCAGTAGCTTTATTATTATAATTTTAAAGTTTTATTATAAGCTCTATTAACTTAAAATCCAATAGGTTAGTCTAGGTTATTATTTGTAGGAAGGGGGTGTGGGCCATAATGCCCGTAAGCCACTGCGACCTAAATAGATCTATCTATCTATCTATCTATCTATCTATCTGTCTAGTCTAGGTTACCTGAACTCTTGGTTAAAATTATGAATAAAATTATGTAATCTTTAATACCTAAGTGGAAAAACTGTTCTATTAATTAATACAACTGGTACAATAAATATGGGTTTATTTTTTGTACCTGCTCTTATAAATATAATAGGAGTGGGTAAGGTACCTACTCAGTGGCGAAAAAATAGATTTCGTTTATAAAATATAAAACTAAAAAACATACCAAATTAAATTCTTAGAAAGTGTGTTTGTTGTTAAGGTGTGCCTGATAGGAGTCCTACTGATGTTAAATTTATAACATAACCCTAATTTTGAAGTAATTGAATCATTGAGAAATAAATAAAATATGTTGGAAGTGCTGCTATCACAGAAAAACGATAATATTATAATTATGTTTGTAGCTTAAAGCTATATATACCTACCCAGTTATGTGAATGTTAAATGGTGAAAATAAAAATGTGTATAAATAATTGCCTTTTAATTAATATAACACCAACATCTACTGCAGTGAAATTAATATTGTCGATTGTACCTAAAACTGTAGAAGGAGTAGTAGTTAGTTAGTAATTGATAGTACCTATGCGTGCGATTGCCTTACGCATGGTCATAGCCTTACGTCCCTCGCTTGGTATACGAGTACTATGACACTGATCCTGTTCATCGTAGACAAACTGATTTATTATTTTTGTATGTAGGTACCTAATGTATGTTGTGTTGGTTTACAATAAAGGAACTTGTCTGTCTGTCTGTCTGATTAAGCCACTAGGATATGCCTAACTTTTGTGGTATTATTTACCAAATTTGCTACTAGTAACTACATTATTTGCAAGTTAACCTCTAAGGGTCGACTCACATTGGCGCAGAGTCGAAGCGACGCGACGCGTCATGTTTTTCCGCCTACAGCATATTCAGCCGCGTCCGATAGTATGTTTTCAGCTTTACAAGAAGACTGGACGTCAGCGTCATAGATTATAGTATAATCTATATATATAAAAAGAGAAGGTGACTGACTGACTGACTGACTGACTGACATATCAACGCAGGTCTTTAACTATAAGGGTTAGAAACTTGAAATTTTGCACAGGGGTTCCTTTTATAACGTAGGGGAGCACTAACAAAGGATTTT
>DWTT01000377.1:0-16288 GCA_018250895.1 Carterocephalus mandan | reverse complement strand
TGCCGTGTTCTTCTCGGTAGCATCAACTTTGTGAACCGGCGGTAGATAAAAAATGTTATGACGTTCATTATGTGTAAGTATACAAAATACCATATTGGTAATGAAAAATAAATGAATCTGAATCTGATGATGATGCATTAAATCTAGGTGATAAAACTCATAAATCTCACCCAACATCCGGAGTGGGCTTTCGCTTGAGCTTGACGGCAGTCGCCGGGGACGTCTCCGGGGAGGGCGGGTTGCGCGTGTAGTGCTCCAGGATGCGGCTCGCGGCTGCACACCACACCAACAGTGTTGTAAACATTAGTTTATACAGCAAAGGACGGATATGCTACCAAAATTTGTTTTAATCTATAAAGTTAATTTTATTTTACTTTACAACAACCGTTCTAGACACAATTAACTTGCCTTAACTTCCTTGATATAATTACAATTAACTGGATATGTTACCTTCGTAGTATTGTTAGCAAACTTTCATTAACTTTACAATCTGTTAGAATAGATCACGTACTGAACTAAAGAAAAGGTGCACTTAAATGAAATTTAATTTGCCAGTTTTACACAGCATATTAATGTAATTACGACATGAGACACATTATCAAACTTTTTTTACACTTCATATATTGATGATTGTAATTCTTTTGAAACACACAATTTTAGGATGCAACTGACACGAATGGATGAACGTTTATTTTAAAAATAAAAAACAACAAAAAATAAATGTATTTTTACAAGGTCCTAGCTAACAAAATTATATCCTCCTAAAGTCCTTTCAATCAAAGGACTTCTTTGAAAGTATAAAATAACAGAATAATATCCACATCAATTTAACCATTACAGGTTACGTTTTATGGTTTGCTGCGACCCATAGAGACTGCCCCCACTGCTGGGCACGGGTCTCCCCCACAGACACTGCTGCGGGAGTTCTAGGGCGGTCACCCATCCACAAACCGAGCGCGCCCGTTGTTGCTTAACTCTTTCGATCACATTGAATCGACGCGAGCCATTGGGCTATGAACGCTACACATTTATGGTTAGGAATATGTAAATAGAGGTAATTACGGGAGGATGGCTGGGCAGTGGTGACGATGGCGGCGACCGTGGCGCGAGCGGCCACGGTGGCGACGGGCACGCGCGCGACCGCTGTACTCAGTACCTTGTCGCGTGCCGCGCTCTCGTGCACCTGCTTCGCGTGCCTGCAACAACCATACAATACATACAACTAGATATAATTATTAATTAATAATTTATCACAATAAAATATAAACTTTAATAATGCACTCTAAAAAATATAGTATTTTAAGAAAAGAGCATAAAAATACTATATGTATATTGCACTTCTTGTATTCGAGTTTCATTTCATTCATAATTAGAAATGGAGGATTTATTCAATCTAATTGAAATATAGTATTTTTGTGTACTTTATATTTATTCAACAGTATATAATATGCAGACCCAAAATATAGTACAATACCATTACATTACAGTACGGTTGGCAACCCTAGTCTTAACCCACACCCCCTCTACATAAGGATGTGTATGTGTGTTTAGTTATATAGGAAGGTTCTGCTGCCAGTCTACTTTCAGAAGTTTCTTCTATAAAAACCTCTACCATTCACTATTTAATTTTAAAATGTGGAACCATGTAGGGAGTGGCCCGCCCATTTCATTTCCTTGTAACCAGGTATAAATATTAGACTTACCGCAATATAGCAATGACATCCCCCATCCTCACAATGCCCATGTCTTTCAGATATTCCTTGTTCAGATCCAGCAACATGTCACTCTGTATTCTATTCTCTGCAAAAGTCAGGGCATATGTTGCCGACACGTCCGAGGGGATGCCCGCCGCTGTGAAGAAACTCACCCACAGGCCTGCAAGAGTAAATGAAATAAATGTTTTGTTATGTGTACATTGACACTTCTTTTTGTTAAGAGTTCACTTTGTAAAAAAAAGGTTTGAAAAATATATTCATATATTTAAAAAATGAAACAGTTACGAAAACTCCGACTTAAATTATAATTAGGCGGCTCAAGGTTTCTACATATTATGTTCAGAATCACAAGCACTATTTTAGTGACAAGATGACACAAAATACATACCCGTGAGGTTTGTATCCATTTTATTAGCTGAAGGATTCATATCCTGAAACTGTGTTGGCTAAATTAAAATATAGCTCAACTTAACTGATCAAATAACTGCATAGATGAGTAAATTATTGTGATAAAAAAAAGGATTCAAATTACAAAGTTAATTTGTTTCCGATGTCAATCCATCCATTGCCAAATTAATGCCAATGAAATGAATGAATTAAAAAAAGCCAATGACATTTATGATTATGACAAGCCGGCATGGCAGAATTGACAATGACAACCTCATGATGCATTTAAACTGAGGACTGAACTCAAAATTAAACTAAAACTAAAAAACCTTAAAAAATAATAACTAATACATATTATTAAAAGGAGTCCCCTTAGGCAAGGTTCCGAAGATACTGGCAGCGTTCCCCCTTTGAATAGCTAGGCTAATTCTTTGTCCGAGGTAGCTGCCAGCTCTTCGGTCTCCTGTGACGTCGACTAAACTGAACTCATAAGTATCAATAGCCATGTCTGTATACATGTTTGCATAAATTAATAATGTTATGGTAATAATAATTATAATAGTGCAAATCATTTTTGGAGTTTATTATCATCAGTAAAATGTAATTTTTGTTCGACTTTTACTTTCGAGCTGACTAGCTTGCAACGCCCGCACACGCCCTTACTTTTTTGTTTAGTCCTTTTTCTTGTACTCATGGGTTGGTTGTGTCGAGATTTGACAGCCATCGCGGCGATATCGCATTTTTGTTTCATGCATTTTTTATCAAAGATTTTTGCTTTGGTCGTTGCATTTTTGAGAGATTGTTGACATTGACATTTGACAAGTTAGACATTTTTTAAATTGTTAATTGTATGTTGGTTCACTATTCATTCAACATTCAACGCTATTATTTATTTAATTGTAACGTTAACCTGCATACTACATATGATTAAAAGTATTCGTGTATTATACAGCAACTCAAGTCCCTTTCGATATTCAAGTAATATTTACAGTAGAAGTAAGTAATTGACATAACCTCAAAATAGCGAATGCCGGGACTATTGCCAAAATTTTATTTTTATGGCGTTCACTTCAAATATTCCTATAACTATTTCCAGCTTTGCTTCAGAATCGATCGTTGAATATCATAAAGATGTCTACAGATGTAACAAGCGTTCCCACAGTCGACATTGATCCTTCAGGAGTGTTCAAGTATATTCTGATCAAAGTGTATGAGCAGAATCAGTGCTCGCCTGATCCATTGAAAATTCTTGTCAGAGGGTACAAGAGCTGTGAATATCATGCAGATATTTTCGATAAGGTAAGTTGAAATCCCTTATAGCAGATGGATGATCTGAAGACGACGGCAGGAAATCGCTGGATTCAGAAGGAACAGAACGTTTAAGTGAAGCCTGTGTTCAGCAGTGGACCTCAAAAGGCTGATGGATAGATGGAATACATCTTGTTTCTCAAATACATTGTTTACAATAATTTCTGCAGTGTAATAATTGTTAGTTCAATGTAACAAAAATGTAGTGGATTAAAGCTTCTTCTCTCATCATGCTTCACAGCCTTTTATTTTGTCTCCATCCAATATATTTAGATATATGAACAGTGTTATGAAAATGAATGTTGATAATAATTTTTCCTTATTTTAAGGTACAAGAAACCCTTAAACCTCTTGATCTTGAACCAATTGGAGGTGGAAGAATATCTCATGACCCTGAGAACAAAAAAATACACATCTATGGCTATTCCCAGGGCTATGGCAAGGCTGACCATGAAATCACAGCTGGGCTGGTGAAAGAAGCCTACCCAAGTTACACAATCTCCATTAGTGATGAGGGATATTGATGATTAGAGTAACTGCACTTAATCCATTTTTTCACTTTATCTAAGTTAGTAAACAATTTAACAGACTTTTTATCGGAATTTTGAATATATTATAGGATAAGTATCCATTTAATGTTAGAACTAATTTCTGTTTAATATTTAAATTTTTTTAAACTAATATTTCAATAAAAAGTAGTGCTAAGATTGTTTACCAAATAAGACAACAAAACTGTACAATAAACACACACACACAAAACTGTATAATACAGGAAGCTTATTTATCAGTATTTTCAACATGTTGAATGTAATAAATCTTGGATAGTAATGTAGTTGCTTTACTCTGAAAGAGAGTGCCTTGTGGGAACAGAGCACTGTTTGTTCTCGAAACTGTTGGCATTATTGGTATTGAGTGATATTTTTCATCACAGTAATAAAGACATTATTCTGCAGTGCAGTTAAAAGTTAGTCTAGAGTTCAGTTCATGAAGCAGCACTCAATTTCCTACTTTGAAAAGGCTGCCATCCATCCAATTCCTTTGGGGATACAATCAGCTGCAATCATTACAAACCGGAACCGGGAGTACCAGTTTGATATAGACGACCTAGACATGTGCTAGAAGACCCTGATGACACAATCACTATTAACTAACAACCCCTATAGGTTAAGCTAGTATAGATGTTTTAGGTCGCAGTGACTTATGGGCTTAACCCACACCCCCTCTACATAATAATAACCCCTATAGGTTGACTCCCTACCTCAGATACATAGACTACTATTATTTACTAGTGAACAAATACAAAACACATCACATGTGCACGGTCCCAGCCAGTGGGGATGAAGGAAGACAACTTTCGAACGACCAACATGAGGTGTCCCAGAGTGATTGGTTGATCCCCTTCTATAGTTACAAACACAGCGTTGACCTAAGCCGAGGTCCGTACCCCCAGGGGCAGACCCTTGGATCAATCGCACCCACACACTTGTAGAAGTAATCCTTTACCTTTTGGTTTGAGCTCTTTGAAGCTGTAAGCTTCGGTGACGCTGTAAAGGTCTGTGTGACAGTACAGCAAGAGTCCATACGAAAAAAAGTCTGTGGTACCACAATATTAATCTATGGTTAGACAGTTGACGTCGTACTATACTTACTAATCTGTCTGTCTGTGAATGTGTCTGAATGTGTCAATGTGATCTAAAGACATTGATTGGATTGGTGCTATTGGAGGTTATAAATAATTTATATTGTTTTGTTTCAACTTTCTTTCTAGATAATGGTTTCTTGTTCAAAATATACCCAACTTTAATTCATTTAAAGTACATATTTAAATTCTTTTTTACACCTTTTTTAATAAAATACATAAATATTACATAAAATACGCCCAATCAAATATCAATACTCTTACATCCTTTGGAACGATTTACTCGTTGTTATTGTTTATTACTTTGAAAAATGGATATAACTTTTATACTTACTAGATAATTTGAGTGCTTGGTTCTTTTTTCAGATGTTTTTGTAAGATAAATTACTTCAGAGTAACTGTTGTAGTAATGTCTAACTTTACAACTGATGGAAAAATATGTATAGAACGGGAGATAGAGGTTGGAAATATTGATGGCGCATTTGAAGATCTCGTAGAACAGTTTGATATCAAACAAACATGCAAGTGGATCGAAAACAACAATTATGAGAAGGTAACTTGTCATAACACACAAATTTCTCGCATCTACAGTCATTAAAATTGTATTTTTGTTTTTTATAACTTGGTTAATCCCATTTACTTTGTCATACCTACTTATCCTGAACAATTGAAGCCATGTAAGTGACATAATATTAATTAAAAATTTGTTAATATGTATTAGGTATGTCTCCAATTCCCTGATGACCTGCTTGGTGTGAGTGCATCAATTTATGAAGAGATAAAAAGCAAGACATCTGCAGATCTCTATATACTGGGTGATACTTCATATGCCAGGTGAGTTCCTATGGTCAAAACAAGGTTTTTGTACCGAAAACCTGCCTTGGAATTTTATCATGGGTAGCAGAACATGCCTTCTTATTTACCTCACAAATATTGTAATGAATGAATGAAAACATTTTATTGAACTAAAAAGTATATACAGTAGGAGGGCCCTATTCATAAATAAACAATTTAAAATAGCATTAAAAGTTTCACCAATAGATTGAATCTTTGCAATTGTAATAGGTGTAATGATCATAAAGCTGTACACAATAATATTTGTGTGTGTGCAAATGCTAAGGCTGTGCGCAGTTTGGATGTGTTCTCATACGAATTTTACTATTGCAAACACATACAAACACACATGATTTATCCCAACATTGTATATAAATATATATTTTTACTAATTGTTTTTTAATTTAAATTATCAGCTGCTGTGTAGACGCAGTGGCTGCAAGGCATGTGGAGGCTGATGCCATAATCCACTATGGCCACTCGTGCTTCACCAAGACAAACATACCTGTCTTCATAGTGCTGCCTAAAAAACACTTAGACGTTGAAACAACTATGAAAAGTTTGCACGACAATTTTAACTCGGATGAACATGTCAAACTTTGCCTTTTTTATGACTCTGAATACGAACACTGCAAAGGTGAATAAAATATATTATAGAAACTATACTTTTTTAATCTTGCATAAAGCTTAACAGAACTAAAATTATTATTTCTCATTTAACACAGATGCAGTAGCTAAATGGTGGTATCAACTATACCCAAGAAGTTACATAGCATTTTTAGAACTCGAAGAAAATAAGAACAGGAGCTTAGGCAGAGTGGTGAAAAATAATGCTGGAGAGGAATTTAAAATAGATGTTCTTAAAGATTGCATCTGCCTTTACCTAGGGTCTAGAGGCCAAAAATCATTTAACTTGACTATATGTATTGCAGGTAATGTAGTATATCATATCTATGGTTGAGGCTTGATCAAAATTTTACCATAATAAATTTGTTTCCAGTAAAATTCATCTCAATCAAAAAATAAAATATTATTAAGTATTTTTCTATAATTAAATAATAATTTTATGTATCTGCACTTCCTGTCCCCTTAACTTATACTATGCCAAATTATTAAAATTAAATTGTTTCACATTGTGTCAATTCAATGAATGAATTTAATATCAGATTAAGAAGTCAGACAATATAAAAATTAACCCTCCCAAACTATTACTTTCAGCTTTTACTTGGTACATATTAGACCCAGGAACACGCCAAATAGACAGGGTTGTGGAAACTGCCTGGTTCAGAAGAAGGCGATATCTGGTGGAGAAGTGCAAAGATGCTAATGTAATTGGCATTCTCGTTTGCAAACTAGCCGGGGACCAAACCAAAGATATCATAAACCTTCTGAAACAACTCTGCCGAGTCAACGGGAAAAAGAGCTATATTATATCTGTGGGGAAACCTAACGTCGCCAAACTGGCCAACTTTCCTGAGGTAAACCTTTACTGGATATGGGGTGAACAAAATATAGTCAGGAAAATAATTCATTCAGATTATTCAGTCAATATATTATTGATCAAAGATATAACTGAGTTATTGTCACTGTTAATAAATTTTATTAGAGCAAATTTTTGTCCTTTATTAGTTCCATTATGTAGTTTCCTTCAGGTGATGTTTTAGAATTAGTTATGCAGTTCAAGATGGGTGTTAGTAAAATTTTATATTCAAGCTTTATAGATTCTCAAAATTACCAGTATGCTTATTTAAAATGTATATTTTTTGATGTTCCAGATTGATATTTATGTAATGGTCGCATGTCCAGAGAACGATTTGTATGATAACAGGGAATTCTATCAGCCAATTGTTTATCCTTTTGAACTTGAAGTGGCACTGAACTCTAACAGGGAACAGTACTTCACCAATCATGTCACAGATTATGATGAACTTCTACCAGGCAAGGCTCATTATTGCGACATTGGTCATGTTAAAGATTTGATGGACATGAGCTTAATCACTGGAAAGTTGAGGGAAACCAAGGTTCAGAGTACCCCAGAAGGCAGTATGGAGGTAGCAGAAAAGCAAGCCTGGGCACTGGAGAGTATAGGACAAAACCTTCAGGACAGGTCATGGAAAGGTCTAGAACAAAAGTTGGGTGAAACAGAGGTTCGGGCAGCAGGAGAAGGCCGAAAGGGCATACCTTTGCAGTACAGTCATGAACCAGAGTAATTTATATTAGAAACTCATTTTATTTATAAACAATGTTTTTCAGGGCATCTAACATAAGTTGTGTCCTACTTAAGTAACACTGTATAAACAATAAAATAGTATTAAACAGACTTTTTTTTTCACTTTTATGCCATAAAAAAGTGCTTTACATAAAATCCTCTAAAGAACCATTATAGACAAAGATTTAAGTATCTCTCTGGATTCTTATATGAACTCATTGGTTAGTAGGATTCTGAGGTGACTTAAGCCATTCCTTTCGTAGAAGCTGCTTCAGTTGTGATAGCCGTAGGGAAGGATTCTCAGCCTTGAGTCTTGGGAGGTTGATCTCTTCGAATGCTGTGTATGCAGCCTTAATCCTTTTTTCAGGATGTCTATCGACATCAGCCTTATCAACGCTGAAAAAATTATAAAGGAAATTATTAAAACCTGACCTTTATAAGTTCATCAACAACCATATTTGGATATAATATCTGAATACACAGAAATAATATGTGCCACTGACACCAACCTTAATATAGATATAGCCTCATCCACTGACTGTGCCACTTCACCATCTAGTTGCAACCTGTTGAGATTCTCTTCAAGTGGGGGCTCTTCTATCACCACTCTTGCAGGCTGTAAAAGAGATCCATAAACTCACAATACAAAACAAATCATCATAAGCATACATAATATTGGCCTAAAATTATAATGCTTAATTTAAAGTATTGATAAGTATAAAAGCCACACTTACACATAATTATATGAATAGTTATAATTTTATATTATGTAATAAATCGAATTCTTTTAGTGAAGATGTACTGCTTGGCATACTTTGCTACGGTTTATCTCACAATCTTATCTTTAAATAAATAAATAAATAAATAATCAGTAAAATAGTATAAGATACTTGTGCCTTAATATATACACTGCATATAGCACCCTTACTAGGCTCGGGTGCTAACTTCACACCATGCAATAATTATGAACATAAGTCACACATTATTTATATAATGTACTATTAATTATTTAGATATATTGACTCATCAGTTTGAAGAGTTTCAAGTGAATATTGACAGTTAATGTTACTCACAACAGGTTTCTCAGGTTCAGCCTTAATAGTTTTCTCCTTCATTTGTGTTATCTGAGCTCGAGTGATCTTGGGTGGGGGCGGGGCTGTCTTTGCAGACCCCTTTATAGATTCCATTTCCTTCTCTAAGAGGGCCTTTGCCTCAGCTTTCTTCTGGAGCTGCTCCACTCGCTTTTTCTCTTGCTCATCCTAGGGAACAAAATTAAAACAAACAATAACTGTATGTTAGTAAACAATGACTGGCCAAATATAAGGGTATTACACACCTTACACGCCTTTGGGGAATGACAAGCTTGATAGTATGTAAGTTATGTTATTATAAAACGAAGGCATGTCATGGAAATACATTTACATTTCATAATAGAAGAGAACTGCCTGGTGTATTAGCTTGAGGTTAATTGCACAAACATTAAATATTAGTTTTAAAGCACCTTCTTTTGTTGCTTCTTCTTCAGTTTTTCATCGTTATCTTCCCATTCCGCATCTTCTATAAGCTTTTTTACTTTCTGATCCTTCTCCAGCTTAGCATTTTCTTTGCGCGTTCTAGCCGCCACTGCTTTGCTGTTTTCGCCCACAAATTTCTTCGGCATTTTGCTGTAATAATAGCAAAATAGGCTAAGCAGATATGTACTTTCGAGAGATCATTTAGATGCAGGTACGTAGTAGGTACTATAATTATAAATCTGTAATGTATGTATGAAGATATACTTACAGAAATTAAAGATTTGAAAGCTTGACAAAATAAGAGTTCCCTTCTTCCTACTGACTGAAACTGAAATGATTAAATACGCGGAAGTCTGAATCTTTGAAATACCTACGAAATTTTGAAAATGAGATGTCAAATCAAACCCAAACTAAAATTTATGTATAATCTGTCATGTCGATCCAAATCACAGATTTATAAAATTATAGTAAGTATGTAACTAAGCAGCTCCAATTTCTTTGCGGCGAACGCGAAAATTAGACGGATTCTTTGCTTAATAGCTTTTAGAACGGAGTACACACACCCCCCTTTAGATTACTATAGGTACTCTTTGCACACACCTCTGCTCACGTTTTATCGAATCAACGCGTACGTCAATAGAGTATTCTCATTAACGCGCTCTCTCTTTATTTGATTAATGAAATAAGCTTGTTCTACGGTCTATCTGTTAATTTCAACGATCTTTAATGTATATTGCTATCTCTATGGTTAATTTCATTAATTTAAAATTTGTCAATATCACTTGCTTTGATCATCTACTTAATCTGTGGCTTTGATGATTTGACAGACCCAACTTTAATCTATGGACAGACCCAGAGATTCTCTTCAGTCTTCATGTCAAATCATAATCAATTCACAGATTCATTCAATCAAATCGATTCAATTGAAGTTTTCAATTCAAACAACAGTGTATTTACTACGAAATAGGAATTGTTGATCACAGGTACTGATACAATTCATGTATGCATAGGCAAAAGGATTGATAGCTCGATTTAGTAGCACAAGAGTACTTTCTCAGTAATATAATGAGTATCTGAAAAATATTATTCCACAAAATTGTAACATGGCTTTAGTTGCGTATGACAATAGCGATTCAAGCGAATATGAAGAGGATGATGAGCCTGCCCCAGTTATTACATTGAACAAGGAAAAAGAAGGTAAAACTAAATTCATTAATTCCCAAACCTTCTATTTAGGTGTCTAGCAATATCTCAGTTCTCCATTGGTAGAATAAGGCATACTAGACACTACTTGTTCTTCTATGAGCAAGGGTACAAAAACAACAGGGAGTATTTATAGTTTTTGTTTTTTGTCTAATATTTCTGTACCAAGTATTTCATAATTGAATAAAATTAACTTCTCACAATTCCAGAACCTGCAACTATACTACAACCACAAAATGATACATCAGAAAGTATTCAAAATTATGACCAAGCAGAACAGAGTCAAAGTTTGTTCAACCATTTGCCGCAACCGTCTCACAAGAGGGTTGCTGTTGTGGAGGAAGATGATGAGTTTTTGCACAAGAAAGAAACCCCTGCAGACATTATCAAACCTAAATCCAAAATAACAGTACCTTCTTTAGGTGATGTTAGTGTCAAACAAACGTGTTTTTGATAAGTGTTGGATATAAAAAATAATTGTTTCATCTGCCTTGGTCCACTACTGGACAAAGGTTTCCATCAATCAAGGCGTCTTTTGTGATCCTGTGCCCTCTAAACAAAGAATTGTGTACTTATAAATTATATATATCATGGACTATGGACTTAGGGCATCAGAAACTGATATACATACATAGATATTTTTAAATACATCCATATATTAGTATATAGATATTAACATCTGGACAGAACAAACACATGACATGTGTTCATCACACTAATGTTTGGTTTAAAGATATGTACTTAATTTCTCATGAGACATACATACAGTAATAGTCACTTAAAATGAGAAACTTAAATTAGGTAGGTAGAGTAGATATTCAGCTAAAATTTTCAGTGCAAATATATGCAGAACTGGACGCAAGGCATTGTCACTACAGATTGCACCTACAGCTTATGATTAAAAGATCCAACTGGTACTACTAATTAATTAATATCATTAATCAACTATTTGTTCTTTAGTATACACAGAGGCCTGCATAAAATAAGCTACTACAATAAGCCGGCTCCTTGAATCCGTTCTTGCTTGCCACTGTTTAAACAGTTTTATTTTTTACATTATGAATACTTTTACTTCAATACTGTAATTTTTATTATTTACAGTTTAAAGATGTAAAAGACACAGTACCAAATGCCAAGCCTAAAGTATCAAATGGGGTAAGTGTATTTTTGTTTTAGTTAGGCATACAATATAATAAAAGAGGACAATTTTAACATACAGATTCAATGATAGCTTTCCCTTCATCATCAGATACATTTTTAAATGGTTTTGTTATATAGAAAAACTAAGAAATTCATACTTAAGTACAATCACTCTACACCAACTACATAATTTGATATGGTTCAATTATTTACTGGCTCTATTCTTACAGAAAAAATCTGGCTTGCTAAGTATTCTGCCACAACCAAGGAATTCTTCTACAAGCACAAGTACAAAGTCTCTCATCCCACATGTGCTCACACAGAAACCACAAACCTTCACTGCTAAAAAGAAAGAGATACCATCACCAAGCAGAAACTCTAAAATGGCTTCGAAAAAGCCTAGCACAATATCTCAGTTCTCAGATGACAGTGATAATGAAGATGATGGGATACAGAATGACTTCTTCTCCATACATAAACCCGTGGAAGCATTGCCACCGGAGGAGTTGCCATTGGATTTGGAACAGCCTTCTAGTTCTAAAGTCAAAAGTACACCAGCACCAAGAACTCTCGAGTCTTACTTCAAACAAGAGACCATTGATAATCATGTTGTAGAGGAACATAATATGGAAGAAAGCAATGTTGTATATGCTGCACAGTCCAGTAACTATGCAGCTCCAACAGCAAGTAGTGATATTGCACTGGATGAGGAGGCAGTAAGTGCTCTCAATTTATGTTTGAGTAACATTTAGAAGCCTAGCATATTATTATGTCACTCAGGAGAGCCATAGCCTAGTGCCTTTAATTCAAACTCTCAGTCAAAAAAAAAGCTAATCCAAAAGGGCTTATGTCAGGGTTGTTTGTGATGCAGATGCTAGTTCTATCAGCAAATAGGCTTTCAAATCGAACTGTTTAGGGCATGTTATTAGGATATTATTTTTTATTTTTATTATAATCTTGTTGATTTTAATTCAAATTATTATAGATTCTTAAATTATGCGGAAGCCGTGGTAAACGCAAGAGAGAAGACATTCAGATAGTTGAAGTGAATCAGCAAGAGGTGCTGGCGGATGCGTGCGAGTGGCTCCTAAAGGGGCTGATGGACGACACCAGCAAGAGAGTCTCAGCCAGCAAGAAGCGGGGCAATGAGCCCACTAACCAACAGAAGAGGAAACACCAAATTACTTATCTGGCTCACCAGGTAAGACTTTATGAGATTTATTATGATGTGTTGTTTACATGTAAATGCTTTCCTTTTTTTAAAAATCTGCATATGTTTCAGGCAAAGGCAAATGAGGTTGAGCTGCAGAATCAATGGGCCAACAACAGGATGACAAAACGTCAAACCCAATCAAAATATGGTTTTTAATATAAGCACTAAGATGTAATTTCTTGTAAATAATAATATAACACTAATTAAAAACTTGATAATAAAATTTATAATTTTAATTTATAGTGAAATATTAATTACTTCTATTTACAACTACACTTAATTAAGTTACATTTATAGTCGCCTGGCCTTTCGCGGGCGCGGTGGGTTCCAGGAGACATGTGTGTTATCTGTCACTGACACTATGTCCAAGCCGCCCATTTGTAAACCTTTCACTGCAGACTGAAATATTAAAATTTTAGTATTTACAACAGCAAATATCATAACCAAGTGACTACTTACAAATAAACCATTTCTTGAAACATAAATAATAAACACATTTTCTCAGTCCCATAGTTAGAGAAGTGATTAAAAAAATCCAGTTTTGGTTCAAAAGGTTAAAACCTTAGCTTTATTGACTGTGATACACAATGTACTGTTAATTTAAAAAGGTACTTACAAGCCTTCCTGGCCCCAGACCTTTCACTCGGACCCTGATAGTCTTGAATCCTCTTGCTATTGCCTTCTGCAAGTACAAGGTATAATTACTTATTAATTCTAAACCACCAGGTAAATTAAGAATAGTTAAAGAACCAATTTAAGTGCTCCATAACATATCCTAGAGTATATTTACAATTATCACACAGTTACTTTTGTTGTGTATTTTATTTTAATCTCATAAATACTCATCGGCCGAATCCAGCCAGGCAACACGTGCAGTAACACATGAATGAGATTAAAAGGGTTAAACTTGTGTGTGCAACCTATACCTACTCCCTACGAGGAAAACTAATGAATGTGCTGTGCTCAGTTATGTATGTGTATAATACATTATACATAACTGAGCCATTGTAATGAATTTACAATGATAAGCTAATATACTTACACCTGCAATATTTATAGCTGTGGTTTGGGCAGCAATATTAGTCCCTTTCTTAGTATTCTTGAAGCCTTCCATGCCACATGATCGGATCAGTCTAACAGTGCCTGCTGCATCAGTTACTGTGAAAATTGTGTTGTTGTGACTTACTCTCACATTACAAATTGGTAGATCTTTGTATAGTATTCCATCATACAGCTGTAAATCCGACTCTAATGTAGGAAAAATGTTTTGTTTTCTGAAATACATGAAATCTTTAATGCAGGCAACTTAAAGTAAATTATACAATGCAGCTCAAAGGTTAAAGGATGCTATAACATGACTAACGCTTTCAAAACTGAGTCCAGGTCAACAAGTTTCTCGCCCTGAACACCCTCGTCCTCAGCAGGGATCCTCTTATGGTCGAACTTTTCGGTGGCAGCCGGCGCTGACGTCTGGAACGCCCGCGTTATACTGTTAACTGATATACGTAGCGTGCTTCTTACTGCACTTAACATTTTAATGTTTACGAAAAATACGTCGTCAGCTCTATGTACCTATTTTTAATTTATCTAATCCTGTCCTGCCTGAAACAACCTATAAATTTTTCTAATGACATGACATTGACAACTCTGTCAAAAATAATGTCATTTTCTTTAACACGGAATTCTAAAAGAGTAGAGGCGTAGTGTCCAAACGTATATTTGTTCTGTGGTCCAAACACTAAGAATGAGTTGATCAAGTTTGTATTAAACAGAAAATACAGGGCTATGTATCTCTGGTTTATCAATGAAATCAGCTTTCCAATGACTGAAAACCATTTTTTTTTCAATACTTACATAACTTTAATAACTGAAATAGACTGAACCCGAGAAAAGCAATGTCCCTGGTTAGTGTACTTAGTGAGACATTTTTCGGTGATGTAATTTACTTTTATTTCTACTATTTAATTTTTTTGTTAAGTTTACACTACCGCTCAATGCAACGAGTTTGTTTATTTAATAATAATATGATCTGGGGTGAGTGCCTGGATATCTGTCGTACAGGCTGTCCTAGTACCGAATTACAGACTCCAGTCTTTCGCAGAGATGTAAACATGACATTTTTAAATATGTCGTATACGTGTTACCTTACTTGTATATGTGGTGAAAATTAAGTTTTATTTTATTGTTATTGAAATATGACACTGAGCTTTAATAAAACACATTATTTTCATTTGGTTTAATATATTATCATGATCTTGATATAACAATAGATATTTCCTTAAACGTTTTTCTTATCATACAGCACTGTTTGCGTGAAGCCCCGCAGCGGCGCGGGGACGCCACCGGCGACCAGTCTGAGGTGTCCGGCCTCTGCAACGTAGTTAGCCCGCAGCAGTTCCTCTGTCGCCCACGCCACGTCGTAGGGCGCCACCTCGCCGCCCGCGAGCGCGCCCGCCACGGTCGTGTACAGAGGCGTCGCCACCACCTTCGTCAACATCCCTTGCTCGAGGATCTCTTTGATCAATTCGTTATCTATCGTCTGTTTTTGTATGCTATCCTGTAACAAAACCGTATTTGTCAAACATGATACACGTTAAAACGGTTGTACACGTCACCGGCGGCTCTAGAGTCCGTAATGAGGAATCCTCAGAACGGTAAATTGAAAATGTTCTGTTCAAATCCATACCATATCCCTAGCCTATATAATTAAATAGATCCTAATTTGTCATTCACTGGTGGAGAAACCAATTTCAGTGATGGGTTTTTAAGTTGGCGATGGTAGTACCTTGTGCCGCCTGATGACATTTAAACTTTTTAATTATGATAAAAAAATTGCGATTTATTAATGTGATGTAATTTTTATTATTTTTTTTAATTTTTTTTCGTGCATTGTCATCGGAACCAAATATGTGTGCCGAATTTCAGCTAGATAGCTTCAGTCGAAGTGGGTGATATATTGATTGCAAGATTCCAGGACATACATACATACGAGTGAAGCTAAATTAAAAAAAAAAACTTTTAATAACAAATATTATATATATATTTTTTTAAAAGCTTTTTATAACTTTTTATTTTATTTTCGTGCATTGTCATCGGAACCAAATATGTGTGCCAAATTTCAGCTCG
>DWTT01000376.1:0-16297 GCA_018250895.1 Carterocephalus mandan | reverse complement strand
ATATGGTCATTCTACTTAGTTTTAATCCAATATCCACTCCAACTGCGTCCTATCACCTGCGTACAGCGATTGTCAAGTCTGTGTTCTTGAGGCGGCTTGCGCAATCTACGAGTGGCTTGATAGTTTTAGATCTAGTTCAAGTTATTGGACACTATGACTTTAATGTTTATAATTTGTGTCTTTAGTGCAGCGTAAATGTTTCGTGTTGACGCTCCCAACGTAAAGTTACGACATCTATTGCGTTTGACTTAACATTGGCCATTCAAAGTCATTATATAGCCATAAGAATGGATATATTTTTCATGCTAATCTATGCAGTATGTAGATTATCTGTTTATAACGTCTATCGGAAATCCAATTAGTGAAGAACTAAATGTGTGCAGTCGGGTACCATACAGGTCTTTTCACACAAAGTTTTACTTACTATTTTGCTTACTATCTTACTCATAATATATATATTAAAATTTATTGTGTACGTGTGTATGACAGTGAACTCCTCCTAAACAGCTGGATAGATGTTGATGAAATGTTTATGTGTGTTCAAGGGGATTCGAGAATGGTTTAGATTCACTATTTGATCCACTAGAAAATGTTTTTTAGTATGTTTATTTTTAACCGTCATGGCGTCATTCATTGACGTGAAGTGTTGACATTTTGACATTTCATATGGCAGAACAACGTTTGCGGGGTCAGCTAGTTTTATATGCTTATTATATTACTATTTTGTTTATTTACAGTCTACACCGTGCTTACGGTAAAAATCCAAATAAACAAGAGCGGTCTATTCGGTGCACAGTCCGTTTAGTAGTCACATTATATTACATACTTCTAACAGTTCTGACTTAAGATGATCGACGTTACTAGGGAGGACGAAGCTCGAAGAGAACGATCACATTTGTATAAGTACGAGTATAACTGGCAACCACTGATTAATTGCGACAGACATTGGTTTTACAATTTTCAATTTAAACATTAGATATTTCACATAATTTTCAATGTCCAACTGTACCCCAATATAACCAAACTCAACTCAAAAGCCACTCTGAGCCGACGATTTCACAACTTGTTTGGCTGCATTGTCAAGTGTTAAGTACTTAAACTTTCGTAATCTGTGATTGGATCGACTTTAGCTTTAACATTTAGAAATGATAATAAAATATCGACTTCATATAAATAAGCAACCCATAGACGTCCCAGTGCTGGGCACGGATCTCTCTCACGGACAAATCTGCGGGAAGTCAAGAGCATATGGCTCATTATGACCTTCATCATGGCCAAACTAATTTCGATAGGTTCTCAAGCCAATCGAATATCTTTGACAAGGCTTGACGAGTGTTTTCACCATTGAAAACAACAGGGACCGACGGCTTTACGTCCCTTCGAAGCACGGTAGCACCCATGAAATTTTGGTTCTAGCGGTCAATCAACAAACCGACCGCGCCCGTCGTTGCTTAACTCTGTCGATCACATTCACTTCAATTAAATAGTGTGAAATAATACTATCGGAGTCATCTAATATATCTAAGTCAAGCTAATATTAATTTTAATGTGAAAATATCGTTTCTTTGCCGTCCTGATTTCAAAATACTACGTGGATTGTATCCTGTAAATTTAAAACAATACATAAATAATTGATTGATGTATAATAAAGTTCATGAGTGTCATTTATTTTTCAGATCCAATTCTTCATGGTGCTGTTTCATTCAATCAGTGCTCTTGTCTACGACTGCGGTTACCCTAAGTATGTAATAAAGTTGTTTTATTTTTAAATACACTTGACTTACTCCTAATTTTGAGAATCAAAAGTAGGCCTAGGTCACCTTGTACTTGTATACGTATTTTATTTATTTTTAAAAGCTTTTATTTAACTTACTCTTTCTTTAACTCGTATGTAGTATGTATATCCTGGAATCTTGCAATCAATATTTCACCCACTTCCACTGAAGCTATCGAGCTGAAATTTGGCACACATATTTGATTCCTATGACAATGTACGAAGATAAAAAATAAAAGTAAAAAAAATAGCTTTTTAAAAATAATTAAATTTAACAGTATAATTTTGTTATTTTATTATAAGATTGTAGTCGTCAAGTCTGTTAGAAGTCGTTAAGTTTTTCTGTTTGGTAGCAATTACCATGCACACCTTATTATTGTGCAAGCACACTTTAACTATAATTTTTCTATTTGATAAAGTTTAAAAAATTATGAGTAAGCAGATTAATATAATTAATTTCACCAACATTAATTAATTTATTAATATACATACGAACAATTGTAACAGGTACAGTAAGCAGTGAATGACTGCTTTACGCATGTTATAAACTTGAATAAATTAACCAGTCACAGTGAAAATTTGATTAATATTCAATCTTTGTTTGTTTCAAGTTTGTGAGTTGTTACATGTTACGAGTACACGCTAATGGGACACAACTGATTAAATAAATATTCATTATCAATTCCAGACTTATCGCTTCAGGCCTCATTCTTCACTCGACAATATTCATCGTGCTCTTCACGAACTTCTACATCCAAGCCTACAAGAAAGATAGGCCTCGAAAACCTGTGGAAGTATGTAACAACAATAATAACACTGGATACGCTGCCAAAGAACACGTTAAGACCAACGGACATGTCATCAGCGCCAATGGGCATGTCACCACTGCCAATGGACATGTCACCACTGCCAACGGACATGTCACCAGCGCCAATGGACACATCACCAGTGCCAATGGACATGTCACCACTGCCAATGGACATGTGACCAACACAGAAACAAACGGCATGGTTCGGAACGGTTACACGAATGGCTACTCTATCACAGATAAAGAAAAAGTGCAATAATCTGTGTTATTACGATATTATTACGCTTTTAGTGACATCTAGTGACAGATTAATGTTGGTGTTACTGATAATGTTGATACCGAGTTAAAAAGTGCTCATGTTTAGCGTGTAAATTTTAAAATATTGAATTAAATAAGGAATACGAGTACATGTACCATATAAACTTTTTGTAATTACATATAAAAAGTGAATGCTCTGTTAACAAAATAGGAGGAACCAAGGAAATGGATTTACCTAACTTAAAAAAGTAAGTTAGTTTTTGTGCCTTTTGATAATGTGCTCAAATTAGAAAACTTTGGTTTTTATTGAATCAATAAAAGCTTCGGAGTTTTAAAATTTATCGAATGCAGTTTTTAAAAAAAAACAAGTTGTTTATTGGTGAAACTATAATTAATTTTATTACTGCTTCCATAGACTGACAATATTGAAATGTACAATACATTAAAAAACACTCTTTTAGGAGTTGGATTATAAATAGTTGTAAATACTTAAGTATTTCTATTGTTGATATTAATGTTAATAATGTAAATATTTTGTAATATCACATCCGTAAATTACATTGAATTTGTAGATATTTTCTGGAACTAGATCCAAATCATAAAATATACCTACCTTAAAACATTAAAATTACAACCTACCCTCTTTAATTCCCTTTTTTCATGTTTTATCCCCTTTTTATCTCCTTTTTTTGGGATTTTCAAAAATGTCACTGATACTATTAAATCAATCTTAAAATCAAGTAATCTGCAATTCGTAGTACGATAAATTTTTATATTTCATTTAGTCACCACTTAATTTTTAACTACCTCAAGTCTTCCTTTAAGTTCATTCCGTCCCTTAAGCTTTATTTAATTTAAGTTAGCTATAACTGTAAATACTTATCTTAAATTATTATGGTGTAAAAAGTACATTCATCACATTGTTCAGGATCATAATTGTTACAATCTCAACATACAGTCAATAGCTAAAATTACGTCTTATTCCTACGTTTATAACATTTGCATTTAAAAATAAATAACAATTGATTTATATAACGAATCAAAATCACTCTCCCAAAATCACAGTGATGAATTGTCGGGAAGTAGATACTTCTCATTATCTAGCAAATCAATGATTACTAGAGATTACGAATATGGGAGAGTGATTTATTAGAATGTTTTCTTTTGTAATTGATTAACAGTGACAAGGTAATGCGAGTCATTACCGTTCAAGAGTTGTTATTGACGAGAAACGCGATGTGAATTACTCTTATTCTTAGGTACCATGTCTTATTGTGATTATCTTGAAAATTTAATGATTACAAAGGAGATATTCTACTTTGGGCGTGACATACCAGCAAAAATAGAGAAAAATAATCTGTTTAAATAATCTAATATAAAATATTTACGCCAAACAAACCAGAAATCTATAATTTGGATGATAAGAAATGTTTTCCGTGAATATTATCTGTTTCCACTCGGATGTAACCGACCACGCCCAAGATCTATAAATTTTTGGAACACCTTTAAATTTTTATGAAAATTAAGTAAAAATCGTTAATATCATAAACATTACGTTTGGTGAACATATTATTTTTAATGAGTGCTCACATACAGACATACAGATTCTAAGACCAAGATGCCATGCTAAATGTTAAATGAGTATGACGAGAATCGTGATATTGCAGCATATTTAATTTGGTGATAACACTTCCCTAGTCGACTCTTTTAATTGTTTTTTTCATTAATTACTGCATCACGAACTGATTTCAATTTAATTTCACATCAAATTGTACAATATTGTCAAAATTTGTTCAAGAATTTTCTGAATTTATATTTTTATATTCTGATTCTTTTACTTGTGGTGGCTTGTGGGAGGGTGGGATTGGATCCCGAGACTAAATTAGTGACCAGTGTAACAAGTCAGTTATTGTTAGAGAAATTATTTTACTGTATTATTAGTATATTAAAATTGTATACAATTATAGCATGTAAGAGAATGGATATTATAATAACAATGTAAACATCATATACATTATAAAGAATATTTTAAAAAATGTTTTTTACATTTCATTCAAACTTTAACCACTGCCTACTCTTTTAACTGTATAATATGGAAATATTTACAGTTAGATATATATTTAGTTAGTATAAATATACTATAATATGATACAACTAGCTATAGCAACGCGAAGCGAAAAAACCTCTGATTAGACAAAAACTCTCAAAAACCACTTGACCGATGCAGCTGATATTTGCCAGAGCGGTAGGTTTTAGGAATGAAATACCCAATATGAACGTTTTTTTAAAATTCAGCCCCCAAGGGATGAAAGGGGTTAAAAGTCTGTATGAAGTCTCCTTCATAAGCAAATAAGTTTGAATCAGAGATAATTCTTAATTGATATAATGTATCTCTCAAAATTATTTTTGGCACTTGCAGAGCCATCTGTCGATGAAATACATATGCTAGAGGCAACCTGACGTCCTCGTACTACTATGATGTTGACGGTGGCTATTCTACAATACACGTACTTTCTTTCACTCTTTTAAAGTAGATGGCGCTACTTGTAGGTATAATTTGAGCGGTATAAGCGTTGTGTCTGGCCAATATTAATACTTTTGAAAAACAATATTTGCCGAAATCGAATTATGCAAAACTCTACCAGTTAGTAGTAGTAGTAAAAAGTAGTAGTTTAACTAAAATACAACTTCTCTACTATAAACAAGGCATCAGAGTAAGATGCCTTGTCTTAAGATGAGTTAGCTGGAAAAAGTTGTAACAAATAAACTGAATATGTTTTAAATTAACTACAAACATTGAAATACACAAAGGCTCAGGAACATACATAACTCTCCATAGACTTAGAGGAGATACCCGGAGTATGATTTTTGATAACTCAAAGATATTTAAGAGAATTGATTCATAGTACGCAGTAAGTATTATAGTATCGAAAGATTGTTATTGTCTTTTTAAATAATGGTATTATTGAACTGTTTTAAGCTATGATATAATTAATCAAGACAATTTACATTTTATTAGGTATCGACTTAAATCTGTCGACAAGTGAACCAAAATAAAATAATTAAATTTAAACATTTTACTCTCTCATCTGCTAAATTATGTAAATGTTAAATATTTAAACAAATATCATCTATTAAAGTTTACTTAAAACTTTAAGTAAATTTGAATAGACTGATTAAGTTAACAGATTTAATCATCTTTTTTGAAGAGATTCCTATCAAACATTCGTTAAATGCGACATCCAATAAAATTATCATCCTGTTACCCTAGTAAAGAGCCAATTCGAATGAACTAATTGAAACGAAAATCCAACCTTAAAATTTAACGGTGTGCCGATAACTTTCGGCCCTCCTCGTAAGCCTTAATTATCGCCCAACAAAATGTCAATAAACCTGACGTTCGGACACTTTTTCTCCCCATTCTAATTTGTTAGCCCTAAAATCGTGGCCCTACATTTGTATTGTGACAAACCAATTTAATCTGAGACACTCCACCCTTCCCTCGGTGTATATATAAATATACGGAATTGGATACACTGTAACAAACTGGAGGTCTTGTCATATTGGAGCTGCATTGGGAAGGGTACGAACAGGGTTTAAAGGAAACACGCATCGTCCTGTCTCATTCAGTCCACTACTGCGAGAAAGAGCGAGCGTAAGTGTTGCTGATTTTAGACGTTTCTTTCCATTTTGCTGCAGTTGTAACTTGGAACGTTTTGATAAATGAAAAAGAAGAATTATTACGTTTGTACTGATTAAAAAAATCGTAAATATTCTTTATGAGCAATGTTGCGTCAAATAGTTAGAATCAATAGAAGGATAGTTGTAAAGGAACGCAATTCAAATGTACGCCGCGCGCCGCCGGCCGGGCCGAAACCCCTCGCTCGCCCGGGGTTATTCCGAATAATTCCGATCAGTCGCCTAAACGCGCGCGTCCCGACCGCAAGCATGTCGCGTCACGATCATTGTCGTCCAAAAAAAATATAACAAAATAACCATTAAAAAAAAACTCAAAATTAACCCTCAAAATTTTTCAATCAAGTGTTTACGTGCATCGTTAAGTGTGGTTTCTTACAAAAATGTTAACGAACCTGTTGTATCGAGTGATAATGACAAGAAGCTTAGCCTAGCGTCCTGGTATCTTGAATAATGATATGAAACAACATTTTGTACGACGATAAATCGGCCGCAATTTTGCTCTTTAATCGGTAATGTGTTATCAAAGTTAAAGCTGATATAGTAAGTTTTGATGGAATAACAAATGGTCTTACATCGAGTGGCTGTCCGTGTAATATGCTAATCAGTGTTTCTTTAAGCCCGCACACAAAAACCTCTGCACTAGATACTGCAGTGCGATTTGTGTTGCAAATTTTGAACTTCATAGCATTTCGGTATTCTTTTCTCCGTTTGAACTAGCATTGTTATCATGATATCATGTTACATCATTGGCTTATTATTTTTACTTCTGTCTCATACATTGTTTATCATTGTTTACATTTTTATCATCTGCATTATAATTTTGCAGTAACTACGAGTATTTTGCTTCTTCCAATAAGTTTATGTTTTCCATTGCTACAAAGACCGGTGAACTTACTATTGCATTTAGTATTTCGCTCGAAACGTTACGTGTCTAATGTTCCTTTCATATTCAAATCAAAGCGGAATTTGTCTGACGCAAATAGAACAATTTCCTTTGTGCAGATTACTTTGTTAGGTGTAACCGCCTGGAGTGGATTAGATCTAGGTTTAATCTGTAACCAGACGAGCTTTCCTTTGAATTCCAGTTTCGGGTCCACTACATTTGTCGGTGAATGCAGTAGGTTCATTATTCTGAGCTGGCTTTTATAATCAATTACAGAGTGCAGAAATATTCATTATAATAAAAACTACAATAATAATAACTTGGAATCGATTCTTCATCCCTTTAACTTTTTTATTTCGTTTGACTAAAAGAAGTAAGTTACTGACTTACCCAAAATAATAACATATTATTAATTTATAATAATAATATGCCCATAATATACAGCAGTATGTAATTATTTCACTTTGTTACATTTATAAGGTTTGTAAATTGTTTCTGTCACTATGTCAATGAATAACAGAATGAGAAAAATAAATGATAATAGACAGATATTCGAATTCAGATTCAGAGAACTCGTTACAGTTCTATGATTTTGATGCTTAATTGAATTCGCGTATCAGACTTAAGTAATTATGATATACCTACGTATAAACTATACGAATATGTGTAGTTTATACGTATAACATAACTATTCGTCCATCAAAATGTATATATAAAAATGTACAAATCCCAAAGTCTGCGTTCAAACTCGGAAATTCAAATGATGTGAATGTACAAAGCTTTTCCTGATCAAAAGCTTCCATCACAAGTGTTCAGCGTTTGGCTCCGTACACTCGCACGATTGAGCCAAATAGGTCGAGAAACCACTGATTCATTACTAAACTAGTAGTTTTGCAAACTTTCAGAAATGCGACTGGGAAACCACAATTGCCAAAAAACGATCACGCAATAGAACTGCCCGGGTCCTCCCTGGGGGACACCCTATTTTATAAGCTACGAGTTTAAGAGCAGTCTTTGAGGCGTATCAATTTTACACACACTTTTACACGCATATCAATTTTAAATTCAAACCTCACATCTGACTTTATAAAATTATTCGTTACTGCTTATATTCCAAAAACTCAATAGAAACATCTGTAATAATAACTGTTGACACCTATATACCAATTTTATACCAAACCAAAAACCATCTCTACCTAAGTATTTGCCGAAATAAAATCGGATGAGATACGGTGCTTCGGAGGGCACGTTAAATCAGTTGCAGTTGTTTTCAATTGCAATAAGCCTTGCATTAAGCCTTGTCGAAGACCTTCGGGTGGCTTCGAATATTGGACACACCAATAAATTGGTAAAGACCAATCCGCATTAGAGCATCGTGGTGGATAATGCTCTAGACCTCCCGCAACTGTGTGGGGGAGACCCGTGCCCAGAGATGTCTTTGGGTTGCAACTAGCTTTCTTTTTCTTCAGTCTGCATCAGTCAGCTGAATAATTTATTTAACAACTGAACTGTAGCTGTGCGTCGAAACTAAATTAATATTTCCATACGAATCATCGTAAATCATTACTTCGCTTAAACCTTAATAAACTTAACAAGCCAACTTGTGTTTTAGTTTGGCAATTTGTTCATCGTCAAAATTATCTGGAAATTCTACATGAAATCCATCTTCGGTTCGTTTATTTTTGACGCTAGTTGGTTCGACTGCGTAAACAATCCGTAACAAATCCGTATCGAAAATGTAAATTTCGATGCACTGTCCAATTCTAATGCGCCTTGCGTGCCACCCAGTTACGGGATGAAAGAGATTTCCCCAAATCCAGAATACGTAACGATGTATCCCAGTTAGTTTGGCAAATACAAAAGGGAACAACGTCAGACTAGCTACGTGCTTCTTCCATTGAGTAATTAATTTTGTATATTCCTAGCGTTTCTCGTATTCTTTTTCAGTTCTCCGCTTGCTTATATGCAAAGAAACCTTTGAGCTGAGCAAGAAAATATTTATACTGAGCATCGTTTGTTCGCGCATGCAAAGGTCTCTATTCTAGGTCAACAAATTGTAAGACATTGTCCTTCATATAACTGTCTATTTGAGAGTTACTTTTTAAACTGTTTTTTTAAGCCTATTATTATTGTTTTCTTCAATAACTAGAGGACGACCGCAGCCTTGCTCGCGTGAAATAGACGATGCGGCAGCTTGGTATATTGTTTGTACCGACCTTGTCGTAGAAATTACTGGATAAACTTTACCCAGTGAAACCTTTCTTATTTTTTGGGTATTTCTTCATGTTAATCCAAATATAATGGCATATAGAAACGTCAACAGATTTTCAAGTTAGGCCTGGACAATCAATACTACTTGTTACTTTAGTCAGAACTTCTCCACCTCATGTTCAAAATTTAAAAACGCTGAATTAATATGGGATATCATAAAGTAAAGTATTGTCACAGTTTGGTTAGCCCACTAGCGCGTTTTAAAAGGAATTATAAATCTATATTCATTTCTATACCCACATATTTGATGTTTTTCCCTTCCTTTAAATTTGATCGAAAAACTTAAATTTACATTGTGTAAAATCTGAATTTTTAACATTTAAAGTCGCTAAAAAATGTTGCGCAAGAAAATATTTCATAAAAATCAATTCTAAACTGAATATTGATAATAATAATTCCTGTTTGTGATGGCTATGTGGCTTTAGCGTGGAACTGTACTGGATAGTGGAACCGTCACTTCCGTACGTCTAGACCAGACATAAACATCCTTTTATTGGTGTCACTTCGTCTACTCCTACGTCCGTTGAAAACCCACGGCTTTTAATATCTTTCTCAGTATATTTTGAACTAGTATCTAGTTGTAGTCGATTAAGGCTTGAATAGTCAAGGTCTCTCTATGAAAATCCGAAGGCTTGCGTTTGCTAGCTTATATTTTTTTATTTTTGTGTTAATTAAGGAAAATATGTGCGTGGTTTGTAGCTCAGACCTCGAACTTGCTTCTCACTTGGCTTGGGTTCAATTCCATGCGGCACGCACCAATTACTTTTCTATGTTATGTGCGATTATCACCTGACGGAACAATGAAAGAAAACATCGTGTGGAAACTTGAATGCCTGAGAGTTCTCCATAATATTGTGCATTGTTGCATGTGAAGTCTGCCAATCTGCACTTCGCCAGCGTGGTGAACTAAGACCTAACCCTTCCATTCCGAGATGAGGTCCATACCGAATAGTGGTACAAAGAAAGGGGTGTGGTGGTGGATAAAAGAAATAGTCTTTGACAGTTGTACCTGATCCAAAAAGTGCTTTAACAATGATATAAAACTCTTATAAGAACAAGCCCACTCCTCAAATAATGTGAACGGTGTAAATCACCTGACGATTTTTATATAAAGTGAATTTTACCTTACTAGCAGCTCGTAGCCGTTGAAGATATAAATCATTTGGTATGGGAGAATAGAAGGCAAGGAATTCTTGCACAATTTCACGTGAAATTTATTGCCTATTTACGTACTACAAGTATTAAGTTACACAATTTATCGTCAAGAAACATTACCCCAAAGCAATAACACTTGGTATTGATTGACTAAACTATAAAACTTCGGTTTCGCCGCTTTGTCTAAAACTGAATGACGAAAAGATTTGTGTAGACTTGTGTCAGTAACTTTGTTTGGTACTACTACTTCGATTATATTTATATTTGTATTAATTGTCAAAAGTAAAAAGAAAAGGATAGTTAAATAATACATATGCCACTGGCAGAATTAATTGAATAATTATTACTTATTCCCACTTTATAGCTTGAATTGTCATTAATATAATAAAGGCTCACTAACTTTAGCTTCAAATCCTACTGTAAATTGAAAAAAAAAGTTCTGTATAGACAGCTATCCATTTAAGGGGAGACGATTGACCATATTACAATACCAATGAGCGAGCCAAAATTCTGTTTACTAAAATACCTTTGTTAAACACAATCAACTCAAAATCTTAAAGTAAAACCACACAAATAAACATCAAGCCACACATGATTAAGTACAGAAGATAAAAAAGGCCAGTAACTACAAACAAAAATGCGATGTTACGTTTTGGAAACAGGATAAGGGTGCTTATAATTCTTAACGGAGGATTAGACAAGAAACTAGTTTCAATAAAAATAATGCTTTGAAAGAAACCAAGTGAGCAACCGCCGAGCCAGTGGGAATAAAGCATGTTGTGGACCCAAGGAAAATAAAAAATAAAGACAAGAAACTATCCAGTACGACTTATTTCTTTCTCTCCGGAAGTTATCAACATTTCGACCGGTTTTGTACCACTATGTTCTTACGTACAATAAATTCAGTTCACTACTTCGTCTGTTAGCTGTTGTGAAATTTACATTAGTTATCCGACTTTAAGCACGTTATTGTTCGACACACAAAGTGTGCGTTCTCTATTGCGTTGGATGCATTGAGTGTGTTTGTACGTTGATGGGCGTCTTTTTGTGGAGTTCTTCTATGTGGATCATCTGTCGTTTTTTTTTTATTGTGTAGGCATTCTATCATGAACTTGTTCTTTATAGGCATAATACTTCTGATAGCTTAGACCTCGTGTCCGTCCTGTACGAAATATTATCAGCGATCGAAAATTATGGAAGCTGCAATGTGAGTGCTTGAGGAAAAAAACATTAAACGCATCGGAATACAGAATGGCATGTTAAGTCGTGGTTCCTGTTTGCTGTTAGATAACAGTCATTAACTAATGAAGGATGCCTTCGAATAGCCCGACCATCTAACTTCGTTAACATAGCATAACTTCTACCATCGCTAGCCGATGCTAGAAGCTACTTGAGCTGAAGCGAAAACATCTCAAGGCCTTTTAATTTACATAGGCACATTGTGTTTTCTAAGGCGGTTTTAACTAAATCGTATTCTCATACAAAAGAATATCAGAAAATCATCGTGTTGAATTTTCATTTTTAATTTCCTAAGAAGTATTCCAAAATGAACTTAATATCTTATGAATTATTAATACCAAAATTCAATCAAATTTTACCATCCTGTCTCTGTAGCTGAACAATTTCCATTAAAGATAGTTTCCTCTCCAATTTCAATTCAATTTAACTTCTTAAAGTGTTACAAGTTTGAACCTTGTGCGGGCATACAATTTTAAAATTGATACAGATGAATCCAACGGAGCGTCAAATCTATTTTCTATTACAAACTACCCCTCAAATTGTATACAGATGGGTGATCATGCGAAAGAGTGACGTCACGCCTGGTTAACACGTCCGCGTGTGACTGACAGCAGTCAGTTGATATGTTAATGCAACATTTTTATTAAAAGCTTTTATTTACCTTCACTCTTAGGTATGTATGTCCTGGAATCTTACAATCAATATTTCACTCACTTCCACTGAAGCCATCGAGCTGAAATTCGGCATACATATTTGGTTGCGATGACAATGCAAGAAAATAAAAATAAAAAGCTTTTTAACTAGTCAAAACAAATATGTTCTACAATAACGATGGGTTAGACAGGAATAAAGACATTATTAGTACATCTAGTACCTACTCACTAATCAGCATTAGAACAGGGCAATTAATCACTTCGATAAAATGAACATGTTACGTAAAGTTATGTTTGTAAATTCATTTATTGAGTAAAAAAGATCTATTTTCAAATTATTTAGGGTTCGCAAATGGCACATTTTGTTGACATTAGAATCTGTAAGAATACGTCACGGACTGACTGGAAACTGATCAAAATGTAAACAAATTTTATCTGATTTAAATGTGCCTCTTTTAGAGCTCATTCCTTTTCAACACTTGTGTTCTGATTCTGATGTGTAAAGACTGTGTAAATAAAAGCAAATTCAATACAAACAAACAGAAATTAATTGATAAAAAACATTTAAGTACATGATTTCGCTTATAAGCGTAAACAGATGTATACCTACTCGTAGCTCGTTTATAATTTAGACAAATCAAATACAATATAATGGTCTACACACAATAATGAAACCCAAATCAGCATTTTATTAATGTATTAGGTTGAATCCTTTATATCTCGCAGTATTGTCCAAGGGATCAAAATAGCTTCGCTACCTCAATGACTCCAAACTTTGCAGACACATTGTTTGTGGGGGCTAATCTTAGAAGTCAAGTACAATGGTGATCATAAATTCTGATGTCTCTTTAGGTCCAGTTTGTAGTCACTGAAAATCCTAACGTAGATCCTGAAGATTAACTCGGGTCTGTATTGTGTATTTATTCAAATTAGAATTATTCAATGAATTTTGTTAAAAATGCTTTAACTCTCTAACTCTATTGTATGGGAGCCCCCTCAATTTTTTTTTCTGAAGTATTTGTTGTTATAGCGGCAACAGAAATACATCATCTGTGAAATTTCAACTGCCAACTATAATGGTTCATGAAATACAGCCTTGTGACTGATGGACAGACGGACAGCGGAGTTTTAGTATCTTAGTAATAGCAATAGGGTCCCATTTTACCGATGTGGTAAATTACAATATATTAATATTTTATGCAACACTGTGGGTTGCATAAAATATTAATCGAAAAAATATTATAAGATATACATTGAAATTGTCGCAAAAGGCGGTCTTGTTACTGTCAGAAATCAGAGCAATCTCTTTCAGGCAGCCATAAGTAAGATTTTAAAAAAATATACAGAACCAAGATGAAATAAATTATAGAGAATTGTTAAACGTAAGCATAATGTTTTATACGATACCCACCCACCACAGTCTTAGCCGTTGCTGTAAAGAAATAAGAAAAAAAACAAACAGAATATAATGAGCAGGCCATCCAAACAGAGTAATTTATTTCGTTCCGACCATAAACCGAATGGAGCACGACCATTTAGGAATGTCCGCACTAGATAAATAAGTAAACAGGAATAAACAAACGAGGCGAACATAATTGCGATGCCGCAACAAGAGGACGTAACAAAAGCATTAGCAGAAAAAACTACGGCAAGCTTTTTGGGCCCTTTCCAAACGGCAAAGGCAACCCTCCCGAGCTCACCGCTATCACTCTGTCACAGCCTACTAACTTTGGGTCTGCTGAGTCTGTTTGGAATTGGAAAGAGAGAAATTGCGATCGTTCTCATTGATCGCTGAGTATCCGTTGTTCCGACGCCGAATAAATCATCTCAATTTTTTCGCCGATATTCAGTTACGCCAGAAGTCAAACAATGCCAGAATTCGCTGAGTGTAATTGTTTTCCGAAATTTGTGTACAATTTACAACAAAACCTAAATAAATTAATTTAACGAACCCCTGATATTTGATACTGGGCACGACTCGTTGATTTCCAAGGGCTAATGAAACAAGGTCGGTGAAATTAATTGTAGGTACATCGGAATATCAGTAGACAGTCCCAATGATTAATGGCCATCGAGATTGTGTGGGCATTTCTTTCTATTTGTTTAGGAATCCAAAGTATCATAATGCATATTCAAAATATACTTATTATAAACTATTAGTGAAGCAATATTATGAGGAATCTTATAGGAATCAAAGGATATTTTATCTTTGATTATTAGATCTTAATTCACGAATTTCACAATACATATTTACTTAATTTAGTATTTACCATATACCTACGAAATATATATACCTACATAGATTCGACAGTACAGTATAGTAGACAGACGACCTGAAGAAGACGACAGCAAACCGTGGGATTAGTAAGGCACAAGATCGTTTGGAGTGGTATCGTTTAAGACTACAGCAGTGGACATCAAAGACTGGTGAATGGATAGATGCAATAGCAGAATACCTTCCGAGCTTACGTTTTATAACCCAAACTATAGAAGTCATAAATTAATTGATTAATCTACGATACTTAAAAGTCAACGCCCGCGCCGATTAAAACCTCATAATTTCCAGGTGGACATAGACGGCAAAGAAATATGCAGGACAATAAGTAATGATCGCCACGCAAATGTGAACTTAAACCCCAAAGTTTAGAGTTCAAATTAGATGGGCGATGTTATAGAAATTGTTTCGCTGCATTGCAGGGTCGTCGGTTATGCAAAAAGACTGATGATCTCCACAATGTACTCTAAAAGCGATCTTTTAATTATCTCCTCGGGGTAAAAGCTCGTGTGAAAATTAATAGTTGGCCTTTTCGGATGGAATGGCTAAGCGAAGTGATAAATGTATTTTAACTTCTGTTAACATGAAAAACTTATTCATTATTTTCCCTTTTGTCTCTTTGAGTCACTTTAAATTAAGTGTAATTAAAACGATACACAAATGGAGACGACGACTCGAAAAAGGAGCACAGGACGCCCTTTGATAAGGTGGACAGACGAACTAAAGAAGATAATGGGGAACCGCTGAATTCAGAAGGCAAAGGACCGGTCGGAGTTGTGTTGTTTAGGAGAGGACCAGCAGTGGACCTCAAAAGGCTAATGGATGGATGAAAAATTATGCAAGAAGCATAATATGTAAACGATAATAAATATGGTATAGATGAATATTTAATAATGAAATGTAATCAAAATCAATCCTTGTCCAAATACGACAGTAGTTATTACCGCAATACGCATTATATTAGACCATTATGCAAGTACGGTGATGGTGCTTACCACAGAATTTTAGACTAGACATCATTAGACTAGTGTTTACATGGCTAGGCAAGCATGTTTGCTTGCGGTGTCGTAAGGAAGTCTACTACATCTACTACCATAGAATAATCATTAGTATATACTGTGGACTTGAACATTCTCTCTAACAAGCTTATAACATAGGCAATATAGAACGTAGTGTATTATAAAATTCTATCGAATCTGATTTACTATTTTAATTGAGAGCGCAAAATTCTAAAGGTATGTAGTGTATTTTAAATTTCTATCGAATCTGATTTACTATGATT
>DWTT01000375.1:0-16338 GCA_018250895.1 Carterocephalus mandan | reverse complement strand
AATTTCAGCTCGATAGCTTCAGTGGAAGTGGGTGAAATATTGATTGCAAGATTCCAGGACATACATGAATACATATATACATACATACATACGAGTGAAGTTAAATAAAAGCTTTTAATTTTCACTTACCTTTCTTGTCGTAAAGATGGCCCATGTCTGTCTGTAGCGTTGGTGCTAGCGTATATTCAACAATCGTGTTGATGATGAATGATAGTTAATAGCCTTGCCCACAATTAAGCTTATTTCTATATTCTACAAGACAAAATGTTAAATTCAGTCGTAAAACACTTATTTCCAAGGTTAAATTCACTGAGGTTGTAGACAAACCAAACAAAATTTTCTTTCCAGATCTAAAGAACATCCCTTTAGAATTTCTGTACGAAAAATTGCTTTACAAGGACATTCTGAAACGCCCTCCTAAAAATGGATGGACTAAGTTTAAAATCCAAATTAGCCACTTTTCCATTCTGCGCTTAGCGTTGATACAATGTCGCAACAACGTCGAGTGTAAGATTGTTCCTACATTATTCACTGGGCACTAATTTGAAAGCTCATTTTAAGCACGACAAGCCAAGTTGTGCGCATATTCTTACATTTTTTGTTATATGAAAAGCATAGGATAACTTTTATGAATATTTTTGACACAAATATGAATATAATAAAAGTTTAGTACAAATAATAATTTACTCATAAAAAAATCAAAGTATGATTAGAATGATATTAGCAGGTCCTATAGTTCGTTCAAGACGCATGCTTGAAAACCTTTTGGTCGTCCGATCGAGGGTTGCAAACCTTTTTCTAAGTACATAGTTATTTTTAATTGGCATTTAATTAAATTGGTATTTGTCAAACCATAAAAAGTAAAGATACACTTAAAAAAAGACTAATTACTTAAAAACTCTCTGATTTAAATAAATAAATTACCAAGATCTGAGATCAAACACTTAACAAACATTAATATGTGCTCCAGTTGGGAATCAAACCCATCATCTACCCTAGGTATGTTGGTTCACTACTTCTATTTCTCGTCGATATATTTCATAGTATCAAATATTTAATTACATCCTAAGCCACAATGTAATAACAGAAAATAAAACAAATATTATGAGATTAAGTTTATACTCGTAGGTATAACAACTCTTTACGAAAGCACCGTTTGAGTGTATTGCTAAATTTATGTTAGATATGTGCTTATTATATCACATTATTACTCAAATTCATTGAAAACTCCTGAAGGTAAACTATTTGCTATAACAAAAAGTTGCATTCATTCTATCTTTATTTTATAGGATTATTTCTAGTTTTTAAAATACACCTAATTTCTCAAGAGATCAATATTACGAATAATAAACTGATTCGGTTGTAGAACTTGATAGTATCTACGAGTATATAGTTACTTGTACCAATTTTCATTATGTTACAGGAACATGACCCTATAGGGAACTATAGGATCTATATTCTATAGAACAAGGATACGAACCGAATTTCTACATTTTACCTAAAATAAATGAAACCTATTTAATTGCAAGGTTATATAGCGTGTAAGTACAACACCTTCTGTCGTAAAGCGTCTATTCCACTTATATCTTCTTTAAAAACGGTTTTGTATTGAAATGTACGGGTAAGTCTGGGGTTCGCGAACAATGCTTAGCTTTGTCGTCATAGCAATAATAGATCCGAAGAATCACGTAGATTACCGGTACAGAAGCAAATGTTACAATAGGACCCCCAGCCTTGTCGGTACACATAAAACCAGGATATTATTTATGTGCTTATGCCGTATTATAGATGGCAATACAGGTACCTACCCATTTCGCGTGCCGTGTCGTATAGTTAAAAAATTATGTTTCGTTTTAAAACCTGACACAATATCGAAACAACATGAAGTTTAACTATAATGATAAACAAACGTTTTTATGTTTTGATTATTTAATATGGAATAATTCGGTTCGGTAATTTCCAGCCTAAATTTCTTCATGATATTATTTCATCTCTAACTTGTCAGGGGCTATGTTATGTTATAATCTAGCTTGTTTATACTTACAGTGTAATTACATTTGTAATACATTGACAGACACAAATTAGTATTATACATTTCAACATTTCAAGACTTTAAATAGTTTGTATTTTGAATTTTATTTTACCCAGGTACCAATAACAATAACTTTGTTTAAACTTTATCCAAATCAAAGTACCTATACTCGTACATAGTCTGATGTAGCTAGTCAATGGTCCATGAACTGTAAATTGGACAGTGGTAAAAAAGCACCCACTTCATACAACCCCACGAACGTATCCAATTTAGTAGCTTGTCAAGAGCACGCACACCCTTCGCAACTGTGATGGCTGCAGAGTGAATATATTTTAGGCTGCCTTGGTCACTATAAATACTGATTTAATTATATTATTGGATACGATGTCTTATTTCATTACATTTCTTACAGGTACACATTTTATGACTGTGTCGAAATGCGCATTTATTCATAACGCGCAAAAGTTTTAAGTAGCGCCTTAGTGTTACGATCAAACGATGAAAATTAACATATCGCTCATTTAACGGACAAACTCAATAGTTTAGAATGGGAACAGGTACTACTACTACGTGGTTCAGAAACTGTCAATTCCCGCATTAGCTGCCCAATAATAGAATATTAGGTATCTACACATCGTACACATCGGGTATTTGTTACTTCTTTATGCCAAGGGATTATAATAGAACTGTCTTTATCAGAGCTTTAATTTAATAATATGGGTATACTGTAAAAGCCTGTATATTGGTAAATCTTTGGAATTTCTGCCATGAGTTGGTAAATGCAAGAATATACAAAAAAGGGTTTCTTCGGGCTCCTACCATTACAATTTTGGTTTACTAAAGTTAGTGGTTAAATCTAAAACCAGTAAAACCAGTAAATGTTGATTTCGAGAATAATCCGAACCTATTTTTATTATTATTATTATTAGTTAAAGAAAGCAATAGTGCTTCGTTCCATAGCCCTCTATTGAAGCTACCCCTAATAATTCAAAACTTTTACGTAAGTTTAATAATTTCGACGTTTTCATCAAATTTAGCAGGTTAATCTTATGATTGAGACCACTTTGACTGAATGACTTTGATGAACTGACCACCAAAGGACATGCCTTTGGAGACAAGTTCCTTGACGGTTCAAAGTGAGACTGGGCTTCCGCCCATATATGTCTTCTGCTTCGAGTTCGAGTTACTACAGGGCAGTCGCAGAAAATATACGCAGATAATCCTCTGCCTCACTTGCAGAATTTGCAGCTATTGCTGGCTTTTCCCATTGTTTGTATGTGTTGTTTTTTGACTTATAGTGTCCATTGAGGAATTTCATTATTATCCGCAGTTCATTTAGAGAAACTGTTCGGGTCCGAAAATTACCATTACCCGGATAAATTACCATTATCAGTAGGTATTAATGTTTTTTTTGTGGTGTACAATAAAGTGTATTTGTATTAGTATTTGTAAATCTTAAACGAAAACATTGAATACCTATTATTATTGAAAAATGATTTCACATGCAACCCTATGAACGAAATCTATTTTGTAGCTTGTCATGAGCACGCACGCTATTTGGAAAGTGCCTTTTGAGTGATTGAACATCAGTAAATATGGACGTTTGCTGAATTAAGTGGTATAATGACCTTAGGTCTTAATTTGAAGATTGAAGGGTTTCTTTTAAACGACTTATAAAAGGGGGTAACTTTTAATACCTAATGATGTAAAATGTCAATAATACAAATTATTGACGATACCGTTTCAATTGTAACGTCATTAACGACTTTACAAACACACCGACCACTCAGATTCAGGAACGTAATACAATACGTCTTAATTTTCACTTTCGATCTCGAGCGTACCAGCCGATTACCACCTTCTTCAGGGAAATTTTATATCCGTCGTTTTTTTAATTTTATATCCTAAGCTGTATCATCCACTAATCACTATTTTAGAAACCTATCATTAAAATATATTTTTATGTAACTATTGTAACAGACTGTTACGATATTCACCGGCGTCTTGTATTATGTTTCAGAGAGTAATGCAATAATACATAACTTAGCCTTAAGTGAATATTCCACGGAATAAAGAAGAATATTTTAAAGAAATATTAAAATACAAATCTGAAAAAAATAGGAGTGATAGATTGGTAGGTACTCAGAGAGGCCAAAAATCAAATAACATTAAAAAGGGCGTAACCAGCGCTTACCGTTTTGTTGCCTGGGGCCGGCGATATGTCTATACTGATTTTATTCTTCCCATAAAAGTCTCGGTTCGTTTGTATGCCCTCCTTGTCGAAGTGCCTTGCCTTGTGTATTCATTTAAGTTTATCTAATTCCAAGATACCCGGATTGTTAACTATACAAATTATACATTTTTTACAGTTACTCTCGCCCCCATAGGAATTGTACAAAAAAGTATCTACGTGGTCCATCGACTACGTGTAGTGTAATCACATTATTGTTTCTAACTTTCTACGAGTACGTTTACAAGTTAAATCTGGTACAGGTTGTTCTATGTAAATTTAGTAAAGTTATATCATAAAAGTTTAGTAATACGTGACTAGAAATTTGTTGTTACATTAAATCAAAAAGAGATTCCAAGTTCGGGCGTTTATTTACACGTGGCGTCAATCTATATATATAAAAGGAGAAGCTGACTGACTGACTGACTGACTGACTGACATATCACCGCAGGGACTAAACTATAAGGGTTAGAAACTTGAAATTTTGCACAGTGGTTCCTTTTATAACGTAAGGGAGCACTAAGAAAGGATTTTTGATACCCTAAGAGGGTAAAACGGGGGTGCAAAGTTAGTATGAAACTTTGCCGATTTTGAAGTCAAGTTGGCAACCCGAACGCGGGTAGACGTCTAAAACTACGCGAGCGAAGCTGCGGGCGTCCACTAGTGATATTATATACATCACAAGCGGCGTGGCGTGCGTGATGATTGCGATTGTTAGTTTAATTAAGTTTTTGTTACATTAAAACTATGCAAAGCGGCAAATGTGCATTATAAGTAGATAATCAGCTGTGCCCAAAATTATAAAATTGCATTATAACTGCCAATAAAATATGTAACTATGCACGTAATATGGCATCTGGCATAAAGCGTAGGCTTTCTACCTGCTTTTGTGTAGGAAGCCTACGTCATGTGCAGCAAGGTATCCAATTTTCAGCTATCAAAAGCAAGTATTCCGTTTCCAATCAGTGTTGGGTAATGACTCGTCGGTTGTCGGGATTATGACGAACTGCGTGTGCGGAAATCACAGAGCCCGGCTATCCCCGGTTAGGCAGTTAGTGGCCGGCCACTCGGTTAAATCGTTTTCATTTTTTGGTAGCCCTATGTTTTATTTTCGCAACACAATTGTAGGGACAGCTATGTAGATTAAAGATGTTGTTAAAACCATTTTAAAGAATAATAGGTAGATTTAGCCAACCAATTAGTTTGAATGTACAGGCTTTTTATACTGCCACAGCCTACCATAAGTAATCATGCTACCGTTGAATATAGGAAGCAGCTCCTGGATGGCGGTAGCCTCTTTTTGCGAAGCCGTTAAGGTAAAGAAAGAGGCTGCGGAGCGTGATCGGGAGAGGGCCGGTCCTTCTAATAGTCCTGATGGGGCTTTGAGTCGCGGAACGATTTAGTTGGGGGCCTTAACCATTCCTATTTCGGGACTCCAGGTAGGTCAGATCACATAGATAGGGACTTAAAGTTGCACGGGTCGGGCCTACTTCTAGGCGAATAGCAGGGGGGCACCGGTGCGTTCTTAGGAGATCCCGGAGCCTACCCACATACCGCTGCCTCTACCCTCTGAGGCTGGGTATCTTTTAAAGATTTCCCCCGATACCAAAAAAAAAAGGTACCTACCTACTACCTACTACTGCAGCGTTGGACCGACTAGGTCAAGCCAGCAGTTGGTGCTAATTTGCATGACTGTACCAGGCTCACTACCAACCGAGACAAGTGGCGATTGCTCGTGAGGCGCATAACACAATGATACCACGTGCGACCAAGGCCGGTCTGACATGAGTGTTATGATTAAGAAAAAGAGGACTACTGCAGTAATATAGTTTGTGTTATATTATTTTAATCTTAAAGAATTGCATCTCACAGACAGAATATTCTTTTTAACTAAACTTGTTGATAAAAGTTTCTACAGGTGAAAATCCAATTTAATTTAATTTTAGCAGTAAATAAACTGTGCTCTTGTTGTTAAAATGTTGTTTATTATTTTATAGACAGTCAGTATATCCTCAAATTTGTTTCCGTTTTATGAATCGAAATTGCATTCGCATAATCGTATTGCCTTTAAAATTGCCGTTAAACAAAAGTGATTACCGTCCCGTGTCCGATTGGATGTGCATAAGTAATTAAGCAACATTCATTGGCACATGAAGTGGTCGGGATCAAATAATAAACGTTGCTGGGGTAAGCATTATAATTTTCTTAGGATAAAATGAAGTATTTACGGCGTTTTACTATCTAAATAAATATTACAGCATATTTAAAGTAGGTATCTTTCACTACATTTCAATTTTCCTTTTTTTATGGATGTAACATAGCAAACGACCATGTAGCACCATCCACTACCGCCCGTGACGACCGTGACAGACCCCGAACAAGTTTCATACGAGTCCCGTTCAAAGTTGGACACAGATTCGTTGGTACACATGAAGAATTCAATTGATTAAACTTTTGAGCAATTATTAACTGTAGGTAATAGGTAAGTACGTACTACATACATTTTTCTCATATCTTGAAAGAACAAATACTAAAGAACGCGGTCACGTAACAAATAAAGTGTTTAACGTGGAAGGAAAACGTCTTGCTTGCTGGATCGGAAATATTTCTTTCAAAAATAATGCATTAAGACTGGCGTTCCGTGCCAAGTCTAGGATCGGAAATCTTGCATGTGTGAGTTAGGACAAAACGTAGCGTATTCGTCTCGTGGTGCGGGAATCGCTGACGAACCTTGTTATCTCACTTAATATATGCGACTGCACTTGTGGTTGAATATTCATATTCGTATTCTTGTCTCTGCCATGCTTAGATAAATCGGATTTCTATTGGAAGATATCGGGATGAAGTTGTGCGGCTTCGCTCCTTTTGCGGCAATTACGGATGCGTCGACTGCTATTGCCTCGAGCTCTTTTATACACTTTCTTTGATATACTTCATATCTATTCGTGAACGAATATCTTGACTAAGTTTTATTGTGAGTTGTCATTGGCATTGCTTTCTCTGTCAAAATCGAGTATTTTCGGTGTGATTGTGGACTATCCACGGATTTATTTCTTTTCCTCCTTTTAATGGACTGGTTCTTTAGAAACCGTTTTAATGTTAATCCTACCTAAATTATAAATGTAAAAGTTTGTATGTTTGGATAATTTATTGTTACTCAATCACGCAAAAACTACAGAACGGACTTGGATAAAACTTGGTACATAGGGTGAAGATAAACTATATTAGCACATAGGATACTTTTGATCCCGAAAATACGCCGAAATCCCGAAAATCCAGACCTTTCATTATATACATTCGGGACAGTGATGAATTGTACATGAGCAGAAAGCTTTCACTAACAAAATCTAACTTTACTAAATATGTAGTTTATAGAATCTTGCAATATGATTTAGGTATATTATGTTATGGTTCATAGCTATTTTTACAGTTGGAAATGGGTAAAAAGTGATCAAAGATTAATTACCTCATCTTGTTAAGTGTCATTAATGCTGCCCCTGAATGTTTACTGTTCTTGCAGATAGTTGATATGTTTTGACGGTAAACTCTTGTTGATAAGACATATCTAGCATATAGACTATATACAATGTGCATTACTGATTGAATATTGAATAGTGTGAATTTCATTGAAAGTGCGAACGTGTGTCCAAGACCCGAACACGCCAGCCGTTATACAGGATATTGGAATCCATCCATTGTACGGACTTACGCTAATGAGATCCGGCACACCTGGGAAATTTCCCATAGTGTACTCACATAATCTGTCATCCGAGTGACGTGACTTCGTTTCAATCATTCATATCCTCGCGATCCGGTTTATAAAGACATAGTAATGATGATACGAAATTACGAATCGTGTAAACTGGCCCGTTTGGGGTTAGGTGTGTGAGGATGCTGGCAGAAATACCTTTGTTTATAGAAAAATAAAACAGTAACCTAGATTTGTGCTGCTAACACATTTGATATGCTGAATGCATTAGTAAAATTCAATGTATTTATTTGCTATTCAGTTAGGTAGTTACGTAATTGGTGTCAGATATTATATTTTTTTACATTTCATCTTACTCTACCATAACGGCATGCAAATATAATTTAAGTTATTTCCTGATTAACAATATTTCATTAAAATTAAATTATTTTCGAATACTCAACGCAACCTACTGCACTTAAACTGCACTTAAATCGTTTGATATCCACACTTTATGTTTTTTCAAGAACTTTTTCAAGTCTTTTCAATTTACCGAACAGTGCACAGATAGAGTTTCTGTCTGTTACTGATACAAAATGCATTTCTAAATCCGAATCCAAGCAGTTCGGTCTGAGCTGTACAAGTTCCAACTGAAATAAACAGGCGTCGCACACTTGTGGACAAGTGAGGGTAAAGAAAAGAAACTCCACTCTATGCGTCCCGTGCTCCGAACGCGTGCATATGCAAGAAAAGCGGAGTAACAGCAAATCTCTCTTGTTTAAAATGAAGTTACGGATCCGTTCAGAAATTGTGTTTTATATTTTCTCTCCGCATGTGACGCGAAAAAAGATTCGAAATGGCTACGGACGGAGTTATATTTAACCGACAACTGGTGTCGCCCTTTCGCAACTATGAGAAATAAATTTCACCCTCTATGTCACTTACATCTGCCACGTAAAGCTGAATAAGTCCAAGATATTAAGTGATGTTTATGCGTTAATGAAGTTACAGTAATGCAGTTGAAATTTGAATAACAGTTCAATAAAGCACGACAAGGTTTAATAAAATAAAAATTGCGTCCAATTTGATAATGATATAGCCGTATTAAATGTTCTTCTCCAACACGAAATGGATTTTATTGTAGCCATTACGACGGCGGCGACGGGCTATGCATATGATTAACATCAAGCTAGTGCATGCATCTCTTGCGTAATTATGCAAATTTACGCCAACATCGCTAATTTGTTCAGGCGTTTCGACGAGCATTTGCTTATGTATACATAAGCGATGTTTAAGCTGCCGTATAGGTGGCGTAACAGTGTTGCCTGGTATTTGTAATAATGTATCATCGTCGCACTAGATTCTGTTACAGCAGTGCTATAAAATAAACAGTTTGATGAACAATTATTGTTATCATATGACAATAGAAGGTTCAATATATTTAAATGAATTGCTGCTGCTTATTCTCCTCGGATTTAAACCCATGATCTTCTGAAATGCATAGACTATCATCAATTTTATTTTCTCATAAAGCAAGAAGATAATAATAATATTAAGCTATCGTATATTATATTCGATTCTGCCACTAGTCATGACTTAAAACTCGATATCTAAATCTTGTAGGCGGTCAGAAATGAAAGTCAAGATTGTTGTCTATTGTAGGTACTCGCAGCTGGGTGTAGGTTACACTTGCCATGCAAAACGCCTAATACCAGTCCATAAGGTACTTGTTTCCTGAATATCTAACAACGAATAAAAAAAATCAAAGGAGTACATACATAAATAACTCTTTGAATGAAGGCTCTTTGATGAAAGGCTCTTTATTTAAAGAGAAACCAAATATTGGATTCGTGGAAGAAACCGGCAATTAAAAATTACATGTTTTATGTTTTATTTTGTCGCGGGAAATTCTCTTAAAATTGAAAGTTAATTTTATTGTATGTAAATGGTATTATTAAATTAATTTTTGTTTATTTTTTTAATTCAATAAAGTGGTATTCTGCAAGAATTGCTTGATTAGCGGTTTACTTTAATTAACTTTTATTAATAATAATGCATTAGTATTTCATTCACAACTATCCAAAACGTAGGTCGTGGTTTACTTGTAGTGATAATATTGATCATTACGTTCAGCTGGTTGTAGTAAGACAGCTCGGTGAGTTGTAACTGCCAATTGCTCTCGTGGCATTGACGAAATTTTGTAACAGTCATAATATTTTATGTCACGACATACTACTCACGATTTCGGATTTTTTATATAATTATTTGTCATGTACTTTGTTTCTATCTTAGTAATAACTCAAATTCTCAAATAAAAGAATATTACATAATTATTAAATAAATGTTATCGTTAATCAAGAAACGCACTTTAAAGCTTATATCCGCCGTCAAATATATGTTTTATTAACATCAAGGTTTGTAAAAAGAATAGGCAGGCACATCTGTTATAATTGCGGTTTAACATCGGAAGGTATTACCGTTAAATTATGAAAATATATTCGCATTCCTAATTTGGCGATTTTGTCAAAGGGCCGTTGACCCGTCGTTGCAAAACACGCGGCCGAGTTCCATCTTATTTAAACAATTAAGTGGTAAGTGGCGAGCGCGAAGTTTAGACATCAACGGGTCCACAGTTGTATACAGAGCGTGAGCTGGATGTGAATAATGTGCAACTTATGCTTTATTGTTTTGAACACATCATCACATCAACTCAGATAACAAGAAAATAGTCAGTGTTAGGAATACAAATAATTTTAGAACATTCTATAGTAAATATAGTATATATATTATATACAGTTTGTAGGCTCTAGCAATATGTATATATATTCTATATTGGCTCAACAATAACTTTAATAACTAGAGCTTATCTATAACTGTGTAACCTATATGTTATGTCTACAAAGCACCATTTCTGCCATATAGTAAATGTTTTTAATCAAATTGTGGTCTAGTCTAAGGTATGATTTTCAGTAAAAATTTTCTAAAGCACTAGTAAAACATATGTGACTGACTGAGCAAGACTCTTATAAGTCTTATCTAGTTGTAAGACTTATAATGTCTGTCACAGTCATGGGTGGATGTGGCAGTGGATGAGTAGTGCTTCAAGCTCGTTTGCATTTTATAAGTCTAACGTACAGTATTTGTTGTGAGGGTGGTCGTATCTTCATATTAATGTTTATTAGTGTTTATACCTATATATATGTATATACTATTTAATGTGTTATAAAATAATGTGTACTATAATGTATGTAACTGACGAATGGAGTTTTTTTTTAAAACATACTTTTTTCATTGTTGATCTTCAGAGCTTTACAAAGAAAGGCAAAGATACTAAAGTATTTTGTTTGTATACCGTGACTTTACGAATTTTGTGTAACTTTGTGCATTGTGTCAATTTGATGTCACAAGTTCTTGCGCATTTGCAGCTCGTAGAAAAAAACTGCTTAATACTTTATTCAGCTCCCGCGCTATGTATTTCTAAACGCTTAACTCGGTGACAGCGTGTCGCGAGGCTACACTGCTGCACTGGTTGTATTCCGGCTGGCTCTGCTACGATCGCACGTTCCCACTCGCCACGCTCGAAAAACAGGTGCGAGATAGTTAGGACTGTGTAAATAACAACTCTATTTGCAAAATTTACGTACAAATATTGTTGAAAGACTATGAAATCTACCTTTTTTTGTGCTGTTAAAATGTGTTGTTTAGATACAGATAGAGCTTTCAATGTAATTACGAAAAGCAAAAATGTTTTTAGTTCGTAATCTTTTGAAACTTTTCTTACTATTCCAATGTGATGTTTTTATTATTTTTCTAGTTTATTGTCTGTGATATTGGGAAGTTAAACTACAATTGCCTTTCTTTTTGTTTCAGATGTTTTCGAAATCGTTTGTCGAGTGATTGTTAGTCGAACGGAGAAACATCAACTGAAGACGGTGCATTGAAATGTGAACTGTGTGTTAATGTGTTAAAGTCGAACTTGTTTTGTGTGTTTAATTCCTCAATGAAGGATCACGTGTAAATTAATCCCGCGAAACCTGAAAACAATTCACCATGGAGACGGAAGAACTGACAAAACTCGTGGACGGAATATACAAGGTAAGGATTATTGTTTGATGCTTCTTAATTAGCTTTGTGCTTGGAAGTTTATCGAGTGGATTAATAAAAAATTATAAACAACAATAACAACAACGTGAATGATAACAAAACGATAACACGACCATGGAAAGTTTATATACGAGTACATACCTTAGAAATATGTATAATTTATACAATAAGATTTTCGGGCAAACATACTCGTATCTAATTGAAAGTTACTATAAAGCTTTCAATCGGTAACGTTGTGATAAAAGTTTTATTTGTTTTTCCGTGAAGAACTTTATGCATGTTGTTCTATATCAGAGTTTAATGGACAGCAATTTTTTTAAATGTACTTTTTCTGCCGATCCGCAAGTCGCGAGTTCGATACCCGGCCAGGGCAGATATTTATTTCGCAGATAAAAATTGTACCCGAATCATGGATGTTAAGTTGTATTGTTTTCTGCGTGTGTCCAACACAGGCCTAGGCCTTATTTACTTATACGACCGGTTTGTTTTACACATCTTAGTCCAATTATCTTATACTTATTAATGTTTTTATTACTCCACTGTGTATTGTTAAATAATATGTACCTACCTGGTACATTATTTATATTCAATAACTAATCTGATATTTTTAATATATTTATTACCTTATGGATTTATATGGGTTGCAATGTTCACACTTTTACTTGAAACCATAAAATTAATTAATTAATTATCTTATAATTTTATAAGCCCCTTACATTGATTCTTTTTAACCAGCATATATTAGCTTGGTATGTATATACCCCTTCAAAGAGTCGGATGAATTTAAAAAATTGTACATTTCTCAAGGACCGATTACAATTAAATAGTTTGTCTGATTATCCAAGATCTTCAGGATTAACGATTTTCAGTTATCTACAAAAGCTTGTTTTTTAGTTCTTTTTTTAATTATATTTGATAAATATATTTTTTTCTTATTCCTCAACACGTTTCTTTAAAAACGGTGGTGCTAAAACTGGTTTTAAAATATGGAATGTTCAGAGGTTATTCTCGATTTCTAACGTACTTTATTACCATATTAGAGAAGTGAAAGGGACAACGGTGGCCTTACTGCTATGTTAACGACAAACCCACACTTAGGGTAAAGCAATCAATTTTTAACGGATATTCTTTTGAAGTGATGTGAAAAAATTAATTATACCAGCATATATCGTAATTATAGATTAATGAATTTGAATTATAAACCTAAAACATCTAGCCCTGAACACGAAACCTATTATTTGATTTTAAAAAATGTATTTACCATTTTATAAATTCTTCAAGCTTCTTCTTTAAAGAATAATGAAATGAAAGGGTCTTTTTTATTATATCTGACATAAATATACATAGCACTCCCTTTTTCCCTAAAGGCAATTGACGTGACCTTTGATACTAAATGTCTGTTTCATAAAAGGGTCGTTATATGAACAAGAAAGTGAAAACACCTTTGGTAATTGGGTTCATCGGCAGGCCGATCTGTGTGCACCTGCCTGAAAGTTCAAGGTCAAACGGTCAACGGAACAGCTATGGGCAGCCGGTGTTCCAAACGATTTCTCTAACTTCTTTATGGTGAAATCTATACCGATATATAGATATACAATATCACAGTAGAGAGATACACTGTATTCTGACAATATTTTGCATGCTACAATAGTGTTTGTGAAGTGTTTGGCAATAGTGTGTAATAGATTCACTTTTCACAAGTTATGTATAGTCCCATGTTTAAGTATTTAAACGTATATTTTTAAAATATATTATGAAAAAAGATATAAACCGGTATAGGTAGACACCTCCAATTATCACAAAGTACGTGTCATTAATGTTTCTATCGTTTTTATTATATTATTTTATTATTATTATTTATTTAATAAGTTAATAAATGTTTGTACTTAGATACCCTTAATGTACTATTTCATTAATAAACTGCTCACGCATAAATCTTTTGACAGATAGCTCCATGAAACCTAATAGGGGAATATCGTGTTATACAACATAATTTGCTATTTTAATTAACGTCGTTGATGATAAAATGTACTTGTTTCGCGAATAAGGAATTCGTGACGATGTTACTGATAAATAATTTGGCTTTTATATTGATCGATTTTATAATGAAAAAGACGGTTCTTATCATCCTCCATCCTCTTTCATTTTATAATTATGGAACTAATAGACGTAGCATCAGTGTTTTACGAAGGTAATTAGGGAGTGGAATTTAATTATAATACAGTAGCGTTGTCTACTGTTGTATTAACTCTGTGTTACCTATTCCTCACAGGAGTTATTGGTACCCCAGTTATTGGTACCCAACTATTAGCAGAAACAAAAAGATGAATTTGACATCAAAATTTGATGTGACATGACGTCCCACTGCTAGGACACGGGTCACAGACACAGCTGCGGGAGGTCTAGAGCATACTCCACCACGCTGCTCCAATGCGGATTGGTGAAGGGGTTAGTGGCCAACCCAGTGTCGAATGTCCTCAAGCCACCCTAAGGTCTACGACAAGGCTTAATGTCTGTTTCTACTATTGAAAAGAACTGGGACCGATGGCTTTACGTGCCCTTCGAAACACGGTAACGTCCATTAAATTTTGCCACCAGCGGTCACCCATCCAAAAACCGACCGCGCCCGTCGTAGCTTAACTTTTTCGATCACATTGAATCGACAGGACCCATTGGGCTATACGCTACATTATGTGACACGCATGGATAAAATGATAAAGTAGTGTTTATTAATTCCATGATTACGTGTAGTTATTTTGACTCTTTAGTCAGCTTGGGATTCAATTTGTAAGGAATTGATACAAAATGACACCAATACTCATCGTAAATGACTCAACAGAATCGCTTAGCTTTAGCTGTATAGGATTATCAGCTATTTATATTTAATACGATGAGGGATTGACTTATTTATAAAGTTTTCATCAGTCGCCGAGGGCCAAGTGTAAACGAAACTGCGAGAATCAACTAGCTGTCTAATGTTTCTTTAAATATTTTTTTACTTTTAAATGCACACATACACATATTATTTGAAATGAGGTTTCAGTTAATAAGTAACGTGTCAGTCATTAAGTAACTGTCTGCCCACGCCGTTTTAAAACAATGAAGAATAACTCGAGTGGGCAGGTGTGTGCATATTGTAAAGTGAAACGTTTTGCCTGTTGTGAAATTATTCACAATTTTACCCCACGTAGGTATATATAAATAAATATCAAATTTCATGAGCAAGTCATCAATATAGCAAGAAAAAATATCAGAATAGGGTTTATAATAATTGTTGCATAAGTATAACAACGGATAATATACAGACATATGTAATCGTTCGTTACATACGTATAGAAAGCCTGGAAAAGCCTTTTTTTAAGTAATTTTTTTTGAGTTTGATTACTAAGCAGAAAAAAAAACAATTATTTATAAGCAGTGGGTACTAACTATTCCACTTTAAGTTATGTTTACAACTATCATTGTGTCTGATACAAACTCAACATGAATAAATTCAAAACAAGCTTAATTAAGAAATATGATAAAATGTACGTGACTGTCGTAAATTTTACTTTTTACCTCGTTGCCGTTTAAATGGAAATCTGAGGGAAAAAAATTGGACTTTTTGCCTCAACGGCACAATTATGTTGTTTTTGAAACAAAAACGAAAAAAAAACTTCAAATAACTTGAGCTTGGACTGCTACGGGGGAGAGAGATTAAGGTTACCGCACTCTGAAGGGACGACAAAAAACTTGGTAAGTATGACGTAAATTAATTTTTAACTTTACAAAAATTTTATGTTTAAATTTTACCCTAACATTACCCAAACAGCTGTGTCGACTCAAAATCTATAGCTTATCATACTTATAATAAAATATTACTCTCGAAATAAATAATTTTATTGCTAACATAAATTTTCCCGTGAAATAAAACAAACCTTATTACGGGACACGAGATACATTGAAAGGGATATTTTACTACGTAGTTTAATTTTAATATCTTCGGGAACACAGCGTGACCATTTAATTTCCTTTTGCGAGCCATTTCATATTTCTATATAGTTCCGTTCTCTTTTCTATTGCATTTACCTGTATATACTCGTATTATCAAGATGTTCATTTAAAAGGTTCTTGTTATCTTCAGGTCTTCTGTTGCATTTATTATATATCTAGCTTTTGCCCGCGGCTCCGCCCGCGTGGTCAAAGGGAATTAACAATGAGTTGTTTCTCATACATGACACATTTGTGGTGGATGAATAGTGACAGTTCCACGATTAAAAGATACTAACTACTTAACCACTATAC
>DWTT01000374.1:0-16369 GCA_018250895.1 Carterocephalus mandan | reverse complement strand
TTACGTGCCCTCCGAAGCACGGTAGCGTCCATGAAATTTTGCCACTAGTGGTCACCCATCCACAAACCGACCGCGCCTGTCGTGCTTAACTCTTTCGATCACATTGAATCGACGCGAGCCACTGGGCTATGGACGCTACATGCCTACATAGACCCTTGCAAAGTGTGTTTGTTGGTTTGTCGGTCAGTCCTTCTCCCCCACGACGGACTGATGTATTGAAGTATTCACACTTTATCTGGAAAAGTTATTTTGATTGAAATGGTAGCGGTAGCAGTAAATTTCTGCAAGGAAGAACTTTAAACTCGGGCAAAGCCAGCAAATAAACGCCCGCTCTCACACTCACGCGCACACGCCAACTCATTGCACTGCTCTGCTCTGCTATTAAGCATTTTACATACGAAAAAAGTACACAATTTGTCATCCAAGATGTCTTCACGTCACAAAGTAGCAGTCAGTCGTGTCCAGACCTCAGTAGTGATCACGTCATAATAATATATGGTCGACCATGTTACCTGGCTCTATCTTGAAATACTTCTATTCATGATATAGTCGGCTAAAACGGACCAAAAAGTCCACGTTTGATGATATGGCGGTCCATGTTTTATGGATATAACTTAGGATGTGCATGATATAAAAGTTAAGTATGAAATAAGGAACTTATATATTTTTATTACTGTTCTTGTAAATACAAAAATACAAAGCTGGCTTGTCTCTCCTGAACAAAATGACTGGGAGCTGTGCCTTCAGAAGCCAGCGATTTTGCAAATTTTCTATGATTATATACTGAAAAAGATTTAAAGTCTTTGATAGCAGAGACTAAGATACTATTCGCCAGTATCTGATGACTCCTGAAATCGTCTTCTATCTATGACAGGTTTTCACTTAAATTAATAAATAAATATCATGGCCATTCTCACACGCGGCCATCTGACCCCATACTAGGTGCGAGCCAGGACTATGGGTGTCAGAGACTGATATCAGCATAGATAGATATTTTAAATAAGCAAATAAATAATATTAACATCCAGACAGAACAAACACAAGTATTCGTCGCAAGAATGTTTGTCCTGAGTGCGATCCGAACGACCCCTGGCGTGACTACCGATTGCACCGACGCGACGGGCCCATCAAATTCAATTTTAAACTCAACGAAAATGCAACGATATTCAATATTTTCCGCATATAGAATTTATACTAAATTACTGTATAACCAGCAGTCTATTGACAGTCCCACGGAAAGGCTCAAAGTGATCGACAAAATTGACAGTACATATATTAGAAAACAGAAGTAAATACCTAATATTTTTATATTCGCAAAAAAGTAAATACCATTATGACTGTGTTTGTCTTTACTACACACGCACTCTACCTTTCTGATTTACGAGTTAGTATCGAGTTAGTAAATAAACTGAGCTAAAATATTAAACTAAATCTCCCCAAGCAGCACGCAGCTCCCGCGCCCCCGCGCTCGCGCCGCGCTGCAGCGCTGGCGAGATTCATCTCGTTCGTTAGTAAATGCATTCCGTAATGAACGTTTTGTCGCAAATGTAAAAATATATAAAATGCACTATCAAGTAATGCGGGGAGAGCGCGTCGGTCTAGCGCGCCGGCGATCACGATTCGATTTCGTTGGCGATCATAAGACACCCTTCGTAAAAAACAGCAAACTAAATTTTACTATATATCTGACTCAGTCAATTCATTACTGTATTCATATCCTAGTTATAAGCAGCGTAATAGAAAAATAAACAAATAGATTTCAAATAATATATAGGTTACTCCACAGAAAATTGGCTACTTCTAAACAGATAATACAAGCGTGGTGTTATGTTATGTTATATTGTGTAAAATTATGTATGTTCTAACTGAATTTGGTTATGAGTCGTTAGTTCATAATTAACGTGTACATAATATTCTACAGAACAACATAAACTTACTTCAAAGACAATTTAGGTATTAGAACGTGAGTGAAAGCGAAAATTCGTATCGAATCGCGTCGGCCGCTCGCGCTGGCCCCCGTCATCTTCATTAAGAGCTCCGTAATCAAGATACCCGCGCCGCGTCCCACACGTCGCGCTATGTGCGAGTACATACATTACGCCTTAACCACGTCAGCCCACGTGGCGGCGCCCGCATTATACCCGCAGGCTTTTATTTACTCCGCGAATGGATCCGCATTATGTATCATGTAATTCGCAGCGCGTGTGGCTGGAAATGTATACCCGTTTTAATGACTATTGCTTCGGGACTGTAGGACTTATGTGGCGGCAATCCGCAGTGGAGTAGGTACGAGTAGATAGGTACGGCGTTGAATTCAAACGAAGAATTGGTGCGCGTACTAGACGCATATAAATGTGTACGATGATGTAAATAAAAACGGGAAAAGACTCGTTTGCTTTCATTGCATTTGTAAACATTACAGCCGAGCCAAGCATGTAGAATGATTGTGTACCTAGATGTCAAACTGATCGCACGGTTGTGTAACCAACCATATCCAATAACTCAGTACGCTGGTTATTTTTTTTTAAACTTGGGATGTTTACAGAATGAAAACTAATAAGAGTAAACCTTACATTCTGTTGTGCGGTCACCAGTACAAAATTATAGTTCAAGCAGACATTTGAATGCGTTGGTAATTAATTGTGTACTTTACCTTATACGTACCTTATACATCCTTTTTAGACGGTAGATCCTAGAATATCTTTTTAATAACCTAGTGTACGAGTATGGAACGAGTATGGTCCGCACAGAATTTTTTTGTTTTCAGTTAGACTTGTACAAGCAACCATTTTAGTCTCCAAGTTGTCTTCAGAAATGGCTATTCCGAACGAATTCTGTGTTTCAAAAATAGTTACCGTTTTTTTGGGTGGGAATTCCTGAAGGCTCGTTCGCTATCTTATATACACACACAGTCACAAAAAATGCCACCGTCTCTTCAAAATCCAATCATAAAATACCGCCGCCAATGTTAAAGAGTTAAGAACGATCACGAGCCCTCGTGTACCCTCGCGTGCAATCGCGTGCCCTCGCGTGCCCCTCCCCCTCCCCCCGCCCGCATGACTTGCGGGGTTCTTGACTGCATCGTTCACTTAATTAGCACCTCGCCTATCATAAGGGTTGCCACTTATGAATATTACGAGGTCTTGAAGTGTCATATAATCGCTCCGCATGCAGGAGGTACGCAAGAGTCAACCCCGCATACGAATGCCCGCATCCTCGCGTCGTACTGAACAATAGTTTATACCGCATACTGAATTCAAGAAGATTCTCGTAAGAAGTCTAAAGGAGCTGTCAATATCTTAATGTCTTTCCTTCCGCGCGACCAAGCGAAGCCCCTTGTTCTGACGACAGTACGATTTGTCATAATCCAATCTCAAATTGCTATAAACCTCTAATAAAGTATTGTGGGAGCCTGCCACCTACAGACTCCCCTGCTGAAACGTTAAAAATTAAATTTAATGGCAAAAGGAGAGGAATTATTCATATTTCTCGAGGGAGGGCGGCTCGCGACTTGGGGCTGGCGGCGGCGGTACATAAAGAGTTAAACGTTAGAACATTTTATGCACAAATAAAATAAAATAAATCTCGTTTAGAGTGATGATGTCTGCTATATTTACATATGTTTTGAACTGTTTTAGTCATAGATTTATAAGGTAAGTCGAAATGTCTAATAAGTAGTTCTGTTTTCAACTGAACGCGGAACGCTAAGCAATTAGGCACATCAAAAACTATACCTAATTTATACCCTCTGATTTATCAAATATAAAAGGTAATATCTTCTACCTTTTTTACTTCATAAATCAATGGATATTAGTAGGAGAATAATAGGCATTCAGTGTACGGAAACACATTCGCTTGACGTTAGGATGTGGTAAAATACGTATTCGCACGTGCGAGCAGTATTCTGACGTCAAACTAAGTAAAAGGTACACAAATTCAATCAAATTTAGTGTGCCAATCTTTTTTACACTGCATGTGCTGTTACGTGATTATTAAAATAAACAAAAGCCTTAAATAAATAAACAAAATAACCTATAAACTCACATCCCCGAGGTAGGTTCGCCATGACCCGAGTATAAATATTTATCTGCAAAATAAATATGTGCCCCGGCTGGGGTTCGAACCCGGGACCTGATTCGGCATTCGGGGCGACTCACCTCGCCACGGAGTCGCCATATAAGATACAACACTTCATAACAAGTGTACAGGCAGCCCCTCTTTACAGCACAGTAGGTACATTATTCAACGGCTGCTCAAAAAATGCTCCAGAGATTTGAAAAATTCAAAATGGCGTCTTATTCCTGTCAGCCTCCATAGAAAAATGTCCCGACCCCTTTATTTATACGGCGTTTTTGACGTTAAATTAAATAATGAAAATATTATATAGGTGTTTTTAAAGTATAGTACATTTGACATCAGAACACGGGCGAAGCCCCATCTGCCAGCTCGTGGGCCGCGGCGGGGCGGAGGGCGACGCGTGGCCCGGAGGACAGTTATTATCCAATTACGCTTGCAAGGGGGCGCTGCGCCTCCCGACAATGTGCGACCTAATCAACCATGTACTAAGGTTGATTAGGTGGCACATGCGCTACGCCTTTGTTCCTGGTCTCGAGGCCGCCTTCAGAGCGCCATGCTCTAACGATGCCTAAAACAGCACGCCATTTGCTTTTCCCTATGTATTAGCTTTGGTAGGGTCACCACATGTCGAACTGCTAGTAGAAAGGGTTCCGCTAAAAATCAGCAGCCTTGCGTAAGCACGGCAATAAGCTGAGTGTAACCCTTTTATCTCGCATGACACTTGTATCTAGCTTGAGTAGTTATAAGCTCATCGTTCTGATGTAAGGCACAGCAAGACGCGCCCGCAACGGCTCTCTGCTTTTCGTGGCCATCTTACTGCACGGGTGTATCATCCACAATTGAATATGGAAACTTACAGTAAAGAAAAACAAACCAAATACGGAATAATATGTAGGTACAACGCTATATAAGAGAACTGCAGTTTCGACGCAAAACAGTTCCTATTACGAATAAATACTACGCTTAACAAGCTGCTCGTAAACATAACCATAAACAATATCATTAACCCACAAACAAAAAAGTTAATAAACTGTGAAAGTATAGCAAACATTACAAAATTTTATTTCCCGTTCTTACATTGCATAATATATTTACTATTTAGGTAACAACTGTCATACTATCGCCATTGTATAATCACTTTGACTGCGAACCTTATACTCGAATGCCATGGAAGCTACAGTAAAGGCAGAAAGTTAGAGGCTTTATACAACGGACACATTTAACACTATCCATCCATCCATCCATCCATTCATCCATCATCCTTCTGAAGGCCACTACTGGACATAGGCCTCTCCTAAACGACGCCACTTCGACCGGTCCTGTGCCTTCTGAATCCAGCGGTTTCCCGCTATAGGTTATTAATTTTAATTATTATTTCGGTTACCTATGTTTCGGTTACCTGACTCGGCTGGTATTGCTGACATTGCTGGTCACCAGTTCACCTCGTTGGAGAACGGCCTGTGCCTGAGTGTGCCTTGCCATTTAACAACTAATGAACATAAAAATCAAAAGTCATTTTATTTTGCCAGAACATAGTGTCACGGGAGGTTAACTTAAAAATTGCATAGAAAAAAGCTTTATTGAGGTACAATGGACTTGATGTTAAATAAGTAACTATTTCTAAGCACTAACTGGAATAATAGTAATTCCAGTACAATAGCTCAGCGAAGACACGCGCCTCTAGCTGCGGGCGGGGTGTCGGCCCGACTGGTGGCCGGCGAATTATCGAATTATGGCATTACCGGCATTACCGTCGAACAAGGAGCCCTAATAGTGCGAGGGGCGGCGGCGGGGCGGCGGCGGCGGCGGCAGCGGCGGCGGCGGGCGGCGAGACGTGCACACATAAACATACTAGCTACACCCGCGACTCCGTCGTCCGTATGTCCGTTGTAGATCAATCGATTGAACTTAATAATCAAGTCAACTTGTTTATTTATTTACTTTTTAATTTATTTATTTAAGTCAAAGTGAAACGATTATTACAATACTTTGTATATTTCACGGGAATCATGTAATTTGTTGGGATTAAATGTAGCTTCTGTCACTCTCTAGGCCGTATATTTGTATCTGTGCCTGTATTATCTGTGAAAAAATTACACCGATCCACCGTTAAGTTGAAGAGGAGAAAAAAGACAAACCAACAAACATACCTCCCATTTACTTATTAGTAAGGATAAGTGATAAGGATAGCACTAACAATAGCTGATGTTATTTGAGATGACTCCAAGCTTTCTAACTATAAAATAAATTACTATCAACGATAAAAGCCCTCCTGTATACGAGTACCTGTACCAACTTATGAAAATGTTAATTTTGAAAACAGTTTCTCTGTTCCTCTCGTGGCAGCGACATAGTGAACGAGACCGATAGAAAACTAATTTACATCTTTTACAAAGCGTGTAACTTATATTCTTAATGAAAAATAAATGAATCTAAGTCTACAGACTCATATAAATTAATATTGTTTAAGTCTACAGACTTAGATTACCACCATTAGTACCAGGTATGACTTATTTTATCCGTGGTGTTAACGGCAGCGTTTTGAGTTTTATCTAATCCTAATCTACTCGTAAGTTGGTGCAAGTATTATAAACGCCTCTGCCCACTCCTTCGGGGAAGTACAGGTGTTATCTTGAAATAATATGTTTACAGAACAGTTGCCTTACGTTGTGTTGGAACGTATTAACTATTTTTCTAATTATTCTTAACTCAATAAAGCGGTTACATTCCGATGGTTAAACAAAGTCATGTTCAAGGTCCTTAAGGACGAGCGGACTTCCTCCGCATCTTCGAGTACGATTCATACTTGCAACTATGATGATGAGGTCATCGGCAGCAAAATGCTGGCATGAAAATTCGTTGCATTTCTCGAAAACATAATGATAAACATCGAGCAGCAAAATATTATTAAAAAATATACATCAAAAATAAATACATGCGATACGTTATAGGTTAGTTATTAATAGGTTACAGTATGTAACTTATTATTCATTTAGGTATCAACCAGAGTGTCCGTGTTTGAGTCTTTGGCTACGGGGTGTCAGGACACATCACAGTCATTTAATGTTAAGGTTATGTGCCTTGTTTTTGGGACATCTGGGACTTTGAAAGTACCTTAAATATGTACCTCAGCTGTCGAATAGTTACTACTGTTAAAGAACATAGGAAGTATGTACCTACACGGTGATGTTTTTCACACACACATGTAGAGAGGAACTTCTAATTCAAATGCCACGAGCAAGAATAAATAGGTATAGAATGACAGAGGGCCTTTTATGTGCTTCTAATACTTCCCGACCTGCCCGCGCCCGCCGCGCGCCCGTACTGGCAGCAAAAAAGGCTACACACGAGAATTAGCAAACACTAAATGATGCTAACATAAGATAAGATGAGAGCGCCAATTGTTTCATCTGGATGTTTTTTATTCCTATGACTATTTTCCTATGTGTCTGTCTTTTTGGTACCGCTGCGACCCATAGACGTCCCACTGTTGGGCATGGGCTCACAGACATAGCTGCGGGAGGTCTAGAGCATACTCCACCACGCTGATCCAATGCGGATTGGTGGAGGGCTTTTTAGTGTACAATAAAGTATTTTTGTATTTGTATTTATTCGATGCTGATTTATAATATTTCTCCTCGAATGGAGACCACGACTCGGAAAAAGGAGCATAGGTGGCCCTTCGACAAGGTGGACAGACGACCTGAAGAAGACGGCGGGATGCCGCTGGATTCAGAAGGCACGGGATCGGTCGGAGTGGCGTCGTTCGGGAGATCCCATAGTTGGCAGAGGATTTCCAATTGTGATATTACCAAATGTATCGACACACATACGAGTACCTACCCTAACTCATACTCGTACACTCCATTACTTGCAAAACCTCTCAGTAAGTTGTTTAAACAAGTGAGATATGTTATTGACGTTTTACATAATTACATAATTACGAGTATGTCGAACCGTAATTCACTTACGCAAGTGATTTGACGCATGACAAAATATCTTAATGTATAATATAAAATATACTTAAATGTATATAAAATAATGTATAATATAAATGTATATAAAATTGTTAAAGAACTAGCTGTCCCCGCGGCTCCGCCCGCGTAAATTTTAAATTTTCCTGCAGAACTACCTCTACCATAAAGTATAATAACTACATCCTTTATTAACGGCAGACTGCACTAATGATAACCGCTAATCAAAATCTAGCTTCACCGGCAGCTCGGTCGACTACAGTCCGAGATAGTCCGAGATAGATCAAATATTAATCGATAGTTCATTAAAAAAGACAATCAATTATTTCATTGTTAAAATAAAAGAAATACCTACATGTAAGGCAATGTAAGCTGAGATTACAACTCACCGCGTGATCACATTAAGTGAAACTTAACTTGCAGTTGCATTAAAAAAAATTTGTTCAAAGAAATTTATTTATTTATTTATTTATTTATTTAATAAATGAAATGAAAGTATGATTGAAAATAAATTAATCTGAGTGTGAAATAGGTATCAGAGAATACGCCGGTGAATTTTTTTTATCCCAGAGACATCTGATAGTGTCGCATAACCATCCGATGTTTTCAAGTGCGAGGAATTTATTCGTAGAAAAAGCAAAACCGCTTTTTTTTCTAATTTATGCTAAGAACCCGCTACGATTTACATACCGTTATGTTGGAAACTGTCGTTTTTAATTTGACATACACATGTACTTGTATAAGCGAGCCGAAAATACGTATCTCAAAGGATTGCGCGGCCACTCAGTTGAGATTGCGTTGGTTTTAGAGTTGAATGACTGCTATCACAGATACTAATATTCAACGTAGCAGTCCTGTAGTTGTAGGAGACTTGGCTGTGGCCTCAAGTGGCCTGCATCGGTGCTGAGGAGTCAGTGGTAACATGCACAACACATACGAGCATGTGCTCGTGCGAGAGCTGGGCCTTCGTGGAATTACTTTCGAGCATTGGATTATTTGTGCCGGAAACAATGATAAGTACTAACCATAAGACTGCAGTAGAATGGATGTACAAGTCTTCATGGTTATTTCTTCAAAACCGTGCAAGACCAGGTGAGAGTCGATAACGCCCCAAATGGATATGCGGATGTAAAGGATATGATATAATAGGAAGTCTGGCGGTCACCCATGCGGGTACCACTATCGGTTCATAACATGTATTCATATACCTATTAAATGTGCAAATTCCACGGTAGAGCCGCTGTTGTGACGTGTGTGTGCCCTGACCCGCGCGCTGGCTAGTGCTGGCGAGTGCTGGCGAGTGCTGGCGAGTGCTGGCGAGAGCTGGCGAGTGCTGGCGAGTGCTGGCGAGTGCTGGCGAGTGCTGCCAGTAGGTACGTAGATTTTTTTGCGTGAAACAGAAGACATTGAACTGCTGGCTGTTTGGTTTAATTTATAGAACCGAGCGCGCGCGTCTATTCGTCGCCTCCATTGTACACTCTGTTGATGCGCTCAAATCTTTTCATGGGGGACTTGTTCATTAAGTTTACGAAATATAATTATGTATGACTGTAGCGAACTGTAGGAGCTTTATTCTGTTTTTTGTTTAGTTTTAGGGTTTCGGCATAGAACTGGATAGAATATAACGTCAAAACATACATCATTTGCATATGTAACATGCAAATGGAATCTCAGAACAAGGGATTAATGTTAAAGGAAAAATAAATGAATCTGAAATCTGAAGGTAAAAACCAAAGTCATGATGCTTGTTTAGTAACCGAAGTAAAGATGATCCAAAAACAGGCCTTGTGATAATTGACTATAATTATTTAAAATAAATCAATAATAATTTAGAATCCAACTCGGCAGGCAGCGTTCGGGAAATTAAGGCGTATTTGGACATCCAAGTTACGTCAGTGCAAGTCGCAAGTGTTCGACCAATGTGTGTTGTCAGTGATGACTTATTCCGAGACGTGGTCCTTTACCGTCGGCCTATTCCACAAGCTCAGAGTAATCCAAGCGCAATGGAGCGAGCTATTGCTCGGTATTTCGTTACGTGACCGAATTAGGAATGATGAAATCCGTAGACGAACAAAGCTCACCGACATAGTTCGCAGGGTTAGCAAGTTGAAGTGGCAATGGACAGGCCACAAAGGACTGATAACCGGTGGAGTAGAAAAGCCCGCGAATGTAGAGCACGCCTCGGAAAAAAGAGCACAGGTTGCCCTTCGACAAGGTCAACAGACGACCTGAAGAAGATGGCGGGAAACCGCTGGTTTTAGAAGGTACAGAACTGGTTGGAACTCCTAAACAACACTTTGTTCAGGAGAGGCCTATGTCCAGCAGCGGACCTCACAAGACTGATGGATAAATGGATGATTTAAAAATCATGTAAAGTATTAGTGTTGTGCATAAAACGAAGAAAAGATTAGATTACTTAGATTAGTAAGATTAATTATTATAAATTTATAATTAAATAACACTAATCCTAATCAAATTTAATGTACGTACTATTTTAAACACATTATTTGGAATACATAAAACACTGAAAGCAATTCATCGGGCAGTCCAGGTAAGGTTGTTACCACCCCTCGCAGCGCCGCCACGCTCGCGAGTAGAGCTTGCAAAACCGGTATAGTTCCTCAAACATTTCCGGTATTAACTTAATGCCGATACTCCGTAATATCCGGTAGGTATTACCGTTAATTCCTAAATAAAAATACTGAAAGGAAAATGTATTATTATCCAAAAGTATATATAAAGTGTCTCAAACTATGGTAAACTATGACTGAAATCCTAATGATATGAATACTCAGAAGTATAGAAGTTTATAGCTTGCACTACAAAGAAACTGCATATGGGCAATAATTTTGTATTGTTTAGCCACCCCATATAGTGATCTTTTACGAAAGATTGCTTGGTTACAGTTTTATTATATGTATAGATATTGGATATTGTTATCCAAAATTGGTATGCGTATATTTTCGAATTTAGATAGCTTTAGCTTCACTTGTTGAAAGGTGCCCTTATTTCCCTACTCTGAATCGGCGCATGATACAAATACACAACGAGACCTGGCAATACCGAGATAAGAAAGTCGCAACACTGGTTGGACCTAGCGGTTCCGGAATTTCCCGGGCCGTCCAGAACCGGTATTTTCCGGGATCAATCCCTACCGCGAGGGACCATTAGGGCCGTCTCATTACGCGACGCCCACACCTTTCATCCCCGGCTTTGTCGATGTACTCCCAATCTGCTGCATGTAGACAATGGCCCTTATGTCTACACTACCCGGAGCACCTGTGTACCCCGGTAGGTAGGCACGAGTACATGCACTCGCGGCTGCTCATAATAAGGTAGATAATACCGACGCGCGAGCACGAATTTGTGGATTAATGATATCTGATTTCCATTCCACCATAGCGGACTACCGCCAGCCAATGTCGTTTCCAAATTATTCACGAATTATTCGTACCTGGCATTCCTCCACTACCGCTACCTACAGCATGATATTATGACATGTTAAATACTAATTCACCACACAATAATATTGTTCGGATCTAGAAGTGCGTCTTCTCTCCATGTCCTTTAGTAGAAGAGAGGGTTCTTTTTCAATTTTGGTTCATATTTTTAGCTTCCCAACTATGATAAATGAAATAATTTTATAAATTTTAAAACAGACATGATAACTGTTTGACAAGTAAAACTTAAAGTAGTTATACTTATTAAACTTATTAAATTATACTGTGTCAGTTTCCAATAATTTGAAATATTATCAACTATTACTTAAACCATTAACAAATATTAAACTGTCGGATCATTGTGTTCAGAAGAGCATTGTAGCCTTTTGATCTGATTTGATTTAAATTAAAACAATTATAGCTGTATTTCAATTTACGTGTAACAGAGAACGGCGACAGTACATCCAGGTGGCCGGCAAGCTTGGAGTAACACTCGTCTTCAGAAAAGCGCTGTCGCAATCGTCTTTACTGTCGATTTTTATTTTAAAAAAAAATGTTTACCATCTGTCGTATTCGCACTTATATCGACACTAAAAAGTTAAATGTTTTATTGATCGTCTCATATAACATTCCGCGGAATAAAATAATATTCTGGATATGTTTCAACGTTCCTCTAGTAGCTCGGTACCAGAATATATCCTCAGTAACCTTGCCTGTCGTGGGAGGCGGCTGAAAGGACTTCTGTGGTGCGCGAGCTCGAGCCGTGCCAAGCTGCCAAGCGAGAGGGGAGACTGTTGCGGCTGCGCAGCGTGTCGGGAGAGGTAGACCTGACGCCGGGACCGATAGAGCCTGTGCTGGCACCGCGCTGGAGGGCACGTCGCGGAGCTCTCCCGACCCACCGAGCTAGGCCACCGACTGACTTTTAGTGGGTTATCCCACATAGCCTAGCCTGGCGTCATGCGTCACTCCCACGGTGTCCGGATATCATTGAAAGATTTCCCACGCGAAAAGACATGTTTCAAATTTAATAAAAACTCTTATTGGCAGTAAATAAATTTCAGAGCAATGAAATTAATAAAGAAAGTGGGATAAGATTTTAAAAGTCACAATAATGTTGGCTAAAATATATGGAACTTACCAAAAACAAATCATAGCAAGGGAAATGGATGTAAGCGTGGACAATATTATTTTCCACAATGTTCTCGAAGGCATCTCAAGTCTGCCAACCCACGATTGGCCAGCTTGGTGAGCTATGGCCTGACCCCTCCCATTCAGTGTGACAAAGTGGGACAAAGAAAGGGTTGTGGAGTTTCTATAGTTCGATGTTCGGTGTTGCTGCTGATGAAGTTCTATCAAATTTACTCAATTTTTAATTTTATTGTAGTACAACTAGTGGACGCCCGCAGCTTCACTCGCGTGGAATTAGACATAATAATAGTTTCTGTAACGCATTAACTTAAGCTCCACAAATTACACCCTTAAGGTTTTCCATGTTTATATTACACCCTTAAGGGTATTTGAATGCCATATTTATTTATATCTAATCAACAGCCTAAAATTACTAACTAAAAAACTAAATTTTATGCTTCTAGTTCTGAAAATGACAATACTTTCATACAACCTTTAACCTTTTCAACCCTTTACAACACTTTTTTCCAATTAAAAAGTATATATACATATGTCATTTCTCAGGCTCTAGACTATGAGTACCAAATTTCATTTAAATCGGTTCAGTAGTTTTGGCGTAAAAGCGAGAAGGACAGACAGAGTTACTTTCGCCTTTGTAATATTAGTATGGATATACTACAACACATCTCTGCCACCCCCTTCGGGGTATCGTGGGCGTGACGTTATGTTATGTGATCTAATTTTTCAATATTCAAATAAGAAGGCGATATTAAAAATGCCTCAATAGTTTTCTCATTGTAATAGCTTTATATTTAATGCATATGTAGTATATTTGTAGCAAGTTTTCGTTCTCGTTGTATTTTTCATGCTTACAATGGTTTGGCTGTACTCAGGCGTGTTTACCGTAACCAACAGCAACCAACAGCAGCAACCAAGCAAACAAACATACAAATAATTATACATAATAATATCTGTCTTTCGCTAAGCGTGCCTAACTTATAGCGAAATAAAAGGTTTACTACGCTGCAATTATTATAATTCTGTAATTATTATGTATATGAAGAATTAGAACCTTGTTCACTTCAACAGTGGATTACCTGTGGTTTATTTAAGTAACTTCGTGTAAATCGTCATTACATTAGCTCTACTACATTTCTTTATTAAGACGAAAAACAAAGTTGGAAATTGTTAAAAATATTACAGAATAATATTTTTACGAAACTCAATTAAAACACGTTTCACTAAGAGCAGAGAAAATGAATTCACAATATATAGCTCGCGGTGAGAGCGGTGAGAGCGGCGAGAGCGGCTCGGCTGCGGTACATAAGTAAGCAAGATTAAAAGCGGCCTTCAAAGAAAGTGCCGCGGACTCCACCATATTATAATACAAGAGAGCCTCCCGGGGACTCCGGGGAGGCGACGCGCTCTCCCTCTCGCGCGCCGCGCCGGCTAGCGCCCTCCCGCTCGCACGCGCGGAAAAAGAAATCATTTATAGTGGGAAAGGTGTAGTATATCATTAACTTAAATAATTATGTAGGCGAACTCGTTTCGTTGCCGTAAGTCCGCCGTGGCGCGGTGCGGCGCGGTGCGGCGGGGCTCGCCGGATAGTTGCATGATTACAGTTTCGCGTAATGGAGTGCGGAGCGGAGCGACTCGGCTTTAATCATTGGGGAAATATTCCTCGCTGCTTAAAACGCGAATTATTTTTCAGGCGCATTTCTGTCCGACTCGAGGGCCACAATACATGGTGCAAATGAACCCAGCAGTACATAGTAATTAAAACATCGTTAAATCTGATTATTCGCGCCTTCACGAGCGACACAGCCCCGCGTCGGCGAGTGCGGGACGGTAATCGTCTCGCCGAATACTTGTCGGTACTGTGGCGTCATTTACAATTTACATCTCGTAATGGACGGCTCGCGGAGCCGCCGAAAGGAAACTCTTTTCATAGGAAAACTTCATACTCGTATTACTGAAGCCATCTTACATTGATAGAGGCGTAAGGGGGTGAGAATGCATGGAATGGCCGCCGTTGCTTGTGACTTGGCATAAGTTTGTTGAAACCGATTGTTGTGTTGTTTGGTGAAAATTGGTGACCGCTAGTGGCAAAATTCTCCACCAATCCGCATTGCAGCAACGTGGTGGAGTATGCTCTAGACCTCCCGCAGCTGTTTCTGTGGGGGAGACCCGTGCCCAGCAGTAGGACGTCTATGGGTCGCAGCGAGTGGCAAAATTTCATGATGCTACCGTGCTTCGAACGTGCCGTAAGGCCGTCGGTCCCGGTTGTTATCAATGGTGAAAACTATTGCTAAGCCTTGGAAGGTGGATTGAGAACATTCGACCCCGGGTTTGGCGCTAACCTTTCCACCAATCCCCATTACAGCAGAGTCGTGGAGTGTGCTCCTGCTATTACCGGAGACCCGTGCCCAGGAGTGGGACGTCTATATGTCCTTTATTTTATAGACATATCGATGTTTCAGATATTTAGACTCATGCCCAATGGTGATCCGTACCATGGACCATGGACCATGGACTGAGGAGGACTTAGAGCAGAGCGTATTAAAAGCACATGCAACTTATATTAACTTCACCTTACGAATCATTGACGCTAATTCATATCTTCAATATCCTGTACCATATAACGGGTACCAGAACCTCCATATTATTGACTTTTCTTATTAAATAGAGTTCGCCCTGGGCAGTACCGCACGGGACAGTACTAGCAGGGGCAGTGGCAGCGCCACGGCACCTAGTACCGTTTCTACCGTGCAATAACTGGTTTTAAGCAACTTTCGGTTGGCAATGTGGAAAAGTCAGTTACAACTGTCGTTGTGGCAGCAGATGAGAGTTGCTGCAAGCTCGTTTGCTATCTTAAATCCATAAACCTGAGACTTCAAAAAGATTGGCAAAAGTCTGCCAATCCGCACTTGCCCAGCGTGGTGAGCCGAGGCCCCGTGGCCAGCGGTAGGCGATCAGAGTGTTTCAACGTTGCGACTGGTAATCCTACAGGCTCGTGCGCGCGTCCTCCTCGTGCGAGCACTATAGAGCGGAGTAATTATTCCGCGGAGGCATATCGCCTACTTATGAGGAAGGCTCGTTTCTGGTGCGGAAATCGGGGCTTGATTAAGCGCTCGGCGTATCGTGCTCGAGGACCCTTACGGCCGCGAGGGGGGGCGAGGGGGGCGAGGGGCGAGGGGCGCAGGGGGCGGCGGGGGACGGCTCGCTCCTACTATAATGTTATGATCCAGTATTGAAGTTCCATGTACTTATGTGTGTTTTTAGGGCCGTCGAAAAGCGCCCATAGCTCGCGCAGATTCTATGTCATCGACAGAGTTAAGCAACGACGGGCGCGGTCGGTTAGCGGATGGGTCCGCTAGTGGGCCTATCGTGCTTCTGAGGGCACAATGTCACGGTAGTTTTCAATGGTAAATTAATCGTTACCTAAGAATTGTTGAAGACCTTTAGGTGGCTTGAGAACATTCGACACTGGGTTGGTCGCTAACTCCTCCAGCAATTCACATTGGAGCAGCGTGGTGGAGTATTCTCTAGACTTCCCACATCTTTGTCTGTAGAGGAGGCCCGTGCCCAACAGTGAGACGTCTATGGGTTGCAGCTGGGAACAATTTTTTTTTGTGGATGATTCATTCATCCAAATCTGACGCAACTTGGCACATGACAAAAAAAGCAGTGTACATAACTTTAGTACAAGAAATAAGGATAAATTTATTGTACCTAGCTCTAGACTAAGTA
>DWTT01000373.1:0-16375 GCA_018250895.1 Carterocephalus mandan | reverse complement strand
AGTGGGCAACCTGAACGCGGGCAGACGTCGTTAATGGGTCTAATTCTACGCGAGCGAAGCTGCGGGCGTCCACTAGTAAACTATATTTTAGTTCGATTATCTTCAAAGGTCAAATTCGATAAACGAATTTGTTATTAAAGTATTGTGTTGATTGATTTGATTTGATTGATGACACAAACATTCGGAAAACATCTCAATCATCTCAATCGTCGCGTCCGTGTATTTGTCATCCTTTGATAATTGCATGTCCTGAGCCGAAGCATCATAATCATCTTGAATCAATTACTGCGCGTCGCCCCGCGCCGCACTAGCACCATCGATGTACTCGTATCTACGGGGCTGCCTCGCTGTATATATAGATGTCATTTTTTGCTCATTACCAGCTCTCGGCCCGACCGCTGGGTGAGCATAAATACTATCCACTGGACATTCCTGACTCGTTGTGATCGGAGGCGATCGAGCCGCAGAGTACCCGTCCTGGGTTCGAATCGAAGGGAGGACGGACACCGTACACCCGGAGTGCAAGGAATATTATAGTACCGTAGCCACCTCTGCTCTTCTAGGGATTCGTCAGATCCATCCAACAGATCCGCCACTCGCTCTAATATATATATGTATCATATATATGTATCATTCGTTGAGCATTTAGTTTTCTCACTGAAACCATCTGGCACCATGATCTGGAAGACGAAATGCATCATTTTCTTTCAATAATAACATTCGGCCGTTGTCCATGTACAAACTTTTAAAACAAATCGGTCTCATTGAACTTATAGATTGACTTGCTGGTAAGCCACTGAACCTGTAAGTACTGCTCCAAGCGAAACACCGATTAATACTGAGCCTGTTGACGCCGCCAACTAAACATGTAACGTTGAATAAACAAGAAGTGGATCTGCCTTTTGAATGCCACAAGAAACGTCTAAAGAAGTCTGTCTTACACAGCAAACGTGCTTCTGGGCTGACCACTCGTATATTAATGAAGACTGGTATCGCATAGCGCTCGACAGCGAATATCGAGTATCGAGTGATCGACGCGGTCACAGGAGCCGCCGGGAGAGCTATGCGAATCGGGCATTGAGTGCTAATCCGGTATTATCATATCTGGGACTGGTCGAGACGGACACTGCGGCTGTCCCACGTTTGGAAACGGGTTCCCGCTTGACGAATGTGGCGTCTGGGAATGATGTGAACCGCGCTGGAAGACTAGCCACCGCCCCTAGCGTCACGTGGGCAATGACGTTTATGCGTTGCTTGTTAAAATGCGGGATGGATTCGATACTCGATTGAATCAAAAATTAATGGTTGTCTGTAATGTCGGTTTACGAACTATATTTTACGTGATAACGTCATAAGAAATAAGAGTATTGTGAGAATGAACAACAACACTACACAGAATTCGTCAGATCGATCTAATAACTTCACGATAAAACTTAGGCACATCAAACAGAAATATCATGCCTGCGCAAAAACGAAAAATTCAATGGCATACATACGTCACCCGAGCGTGGCATAGGACCAGTGTCCAGTGCCCAGTGTCCTGCGACGACAAGAGCGGACACGAGTAACTGTCCGCCGGCTCGTCCGCTTTTTGTCCCCTTGAGTCCTACCGAGTACGGCGCGCTCTCGCCACTACAATGTAACGTGCTCGTGTATTTCACAGAATCGGTGCGCTGGACATTGTACTGTCAATATGATTTCAAACCCTCCACTGGTTGCGCGCGGCCTTTGAGACCGCAAAGCCTAAAAAACCCACAGCATAAGTCCAGTTAGCATACACAATAATTTCATTATACCATACCGAAAAATAAGATGCTGTATTGTGCCGTATTTTTCGGTTGGTCTCGATGACCTTGCGACCAAGCGACCAAGGCATTTGCATAGACGTAAAAAAAAAACATGGCTTGTCTTTGGTCTGCCGATGAGTGGACACGGACGGTGAAAAATTACATTTTGAAAAATGAAGTGTGTAATACTTTCTGTTAATACCTAATTAAGAGGTGATAAATTATACCAGCGAGACAAAGAAAAATAAAAGAAATTCATATTTTATTATTTTAGTGTTGACATTTTAATACTTAAGATCTGTTAGTTGATACGCAAGCGATAGCAAGATATGCCTGTTTAGATATGAAATGAACTGTATAAGAGAATAAGTATGAAGACGATGCGAGACAAAACAAAGCATACTAACTAATGACAAGTGGCGGCGTGCTGCAGGTCGAGTGAAGTCGTTGCTGGCACGCTTCACAGAAAAATAATATCGAATCACGGATAATTTTTTTCCATAATAGTACCCTTGAGACCTACTTGGTCTGAAAACATCATTTTATTTTGATAAACGCAGAAAATTATAATTTCGGCCTTAAAAATAGGATTTCACGTTTCAGTATTCAGGCGTTGTGTTCAGCGTGGTCTCGCAGACCGCGCGCGGGCCTGTGTCCGGCCGCGGGGAATTCGCCGACGATCGGTTGAAATACTTCCAGAATCTTAATTTTGTTTTATTCATCAGACTTTCCTTGTTGGGACATTCTTTCGAACTTTTTGGCCATGATGGTTAGCTGTTATGTTTCGTATGTAAGCTTCTACGGGTTGTGCCCTTGGCTTGGTACGACTTCAATAAACGCGCATCCATCAATATCCAGATATCCGTGTCACCCCGTATGATGTAAGCCATATCCTACCATCATTCATTTTACTTACCTATTTTATTAATTTAGTCAATTACTAAATCCAAGTCAGGTAATATCCCAGACTTAGACATCGGAATAGTTTAAGTTCGATGTCTTACCTCTTAAAAAGAAACTAACTATCCCATCTTTTCCAAAATCCTCTCGATAGTGACCGAATGTGCTCTTACGCAGCATCAGAAGCCGATGTCCAAGTATGTATCAGTCATTCGATAAAATAACTAATTCGAAGGAATTAACTCCCTTATATGAGCTCTATAAAATCAGTCTAGCGAATGTCCTGCCGGACCCTTTGTCGGTGCCGCTGTAGTACTATAAACTGAAAAGGATTTATTACTGTTTCCTATAATCTTTACACATTCCGCAATAAACGTTAATAAAGATTAAACCGTGCTCTAAAAGCCTTTCTGGTGATCCTATACGACCTGTAATTTTTTATTGGATCAAGCGGTAACTATTAATGGCAATACTTACAGGCATAAACAAGATGTTTATCTAGTCTAGATTAATGATTCACGCAATTAATGAAGCTTTTTCTATCTGGAAAAGCTTTAAAAGTTGCTTTAAAAGCGCGCTAGTAGTTGCCGCGCGTGCAGATTTAAGTGCTTTCTTCTGAACATTAATCTGAATCTTGAAACTGTGTAGACGAAAATTTAGGCTGAATCCCAAAACAAAATCCTACACACTAAAACTGACGAAGGATTGATGATCCATCTGTATTTTATTTTATTGCTTAATGGATTTTTACAACTGAAATACAACAGTTTTCTCATAAAATACTAAGTCAATTAGCTATCAATAGTCAATACAAACGCAATTCAATATCCAACAAACTTAAAATGAACAGCTTTGACGGGCGAAACCCACAATATGATTATTTAGTACAACCGAACCCTAAGTACATGCATAAAAGACACGTACTTCATCTGTTTTTATTAGTTGTTCCAACCGCAGGAGCTCTGCGGTGAAAACATGGCGACAAAAAACAAAACATTCATCGATAGAAAACGTTAATACACACACAGCCGTGGCGCGGCGCGGGGCTGCGCGAGTAAACCGGACAAATGCCTCGCAGATCACTCATACTCGCTTCTTAGTTTCTATAAACGTATCTTGAGTATTTTAGCCTAGAGATTCTGAATAAGAAGTGAGTAATACACATAATTATGCACATACGAGGAACACAGTGTAGACTTCGACCAATTGCTGACCGACGCAAACAGATAGAAACAATACAAACAGTCGATCATAAAATAATACAAATCCAATATCCCCCCTTTTTTCGGTCGGTTAGAAATACAATTTTAAGTAAAAAACGTATTGTTACAAACGTTGGTAAGTACAATCAATGATTATAGTAGTGCGGAGGCCAACGGTTGAACTAACAAAATGGTTTATGTCACGTAATAACTATATTATAAGTGAGTGCAGTATTGATTAGAAATATCGCGAAACATGTGCCATTATTTCCAGAAAACAACACAAGCAATAGGTACCAGTGTAGTCGCTGGCCCTGAAGGAGAGCTTTTTTGACGCCTTTTTGTTTTAAATTAAATTATTAGTATTAATTCATAATATTAACAGCCAATGAACACTGAGCAATGAACGATAGACGCCTTTGAAGGAACACAGCGTGACGCTGACATTCAATGTTCTGACAAGGTGCCGTTTTGAACCCACTACTTTTTTTACTGTTTATACATAAATATTATTTTCCAAGTTCTATAAAAAGTTGAAATCAAGTTTACATGCTAGATAATTATTAAAATCAAAATGGAATAATAGTTTTCATTGTCACGAGTGGCTTACAGAAATGAGCGGCGACCAATCTGAATGATCCGTCGCCGTATGATACGCGGCCGCGCGCCGTGACCCGCACTGTTCCCACACTCTGCATTCGATTTACGTTATTTCACGGTCCGTGGAAGGATCGGCTACTTTGGTGGAATAGATTTCAATGTCGATTTGTTTCTTGAGAAATTGAATTTCTAAATTTCTTATGAGAGTTAAAGAGTATATCGCTACGGTGAATGAGTATCTAGCTGTTCTATATTTATACATGGTAGTTATTGTTGTTGTACTGTAACCAGTACAGAGTAATAACTTAGTGTTAAGTGGCTGTCTACACAGTACAAAAAGGCGAATTCTGAAACATACCTAATATTGTATTAACATTTGGCATGCCTGATGACTAGGTTAGTGGTCAAACCAAATTTAATTTTAACTTGTTTAGAAAAAAAAAAAGAATGTGAATATAACCAAAAAACTTCAAGCCTTAATATTAAGCCCTTTGAAATAAACACATTGTATCTTTAAACCTTCAAATATTATGTAACTTTATTATTTCCATAATTCTTCGATGTTATTCTGATATGAAAATCTTTTCAATACTTATTATATGTACGACAAATCTAGTTATAAAACCCCTATTTATTACTTCCGAGGCAATGTAGGGCAGAAGAGTGAACATCGGTATTCTTCCTTCATTGTCATTGCAGCCCATACAAATGCTAAGAGATTAAAGCGAGGCACCATTTACCTGGATACCTACTGTTTAGCTCGAGCTACTCTCTAGATACTCAGCTACCTCTCAAGGTGATGCAGAACTAAGGACTAAGTATTTAACTTCACTTATGTTACTTAATCAGTTTCAGCATTGTTATGATTGATTGATCTTTTAACTATAGAATATTTTATCCTGTAATCAATTGCAATAAAAAATAATCTGCATTTAAATAAGTATGAAAAGAACCTACAAAAGAAGATAAGCATATTTATTAGAGCTTGATTAGCTGATAACTGCTGTAACTTGCAAAATGCCATTCTCATTTTTTGGAACCAAAAAAGTTCTACCACATCACACCTAACCGTCGTCTGCCTACAGATCATCCAGATTTCAAGCCCTAAACAGACTAAAAGGCCAGACTAATTTTAGAAAGAGCAATATCGCCTTTGAAGATAGTTAAGCCTATCAGCGAGATGTGTCTATTGGCTCAAAGGGTGATGAACAAATTGGCTCAGAACAAGCCCGCAGGCTCGCCAGGCTGCCGAGTAGCGCCGAGTCGTGCTGGCGAGCCATTAGCATATTGCACTCCGCGAGATGGCTCAGCTGGTAAAAGCTGTCTTTTGTCTACATTGTGCTGCGCCTGCCGTTCCAAGAAAGCATTTTAAAAGAAAACGGGAAAAAGATTTATAGTTCCTTCAGCTACTATATATTTACGAATGCGATGAATATCTATAATTTTATTGACAGTAGAAATCATGAGCTGATAAGAAAATCGAGTTTATTCTAATTATTATATCTTTTACCATTTCCAAATAAGAATGAAGAACATCATATCTCTGCAAATTAGCACCCCACTGGACGAATGTCTTTTCTCAATTGAGAAAGCCTGGGGTATGCTGCTGCAGTGCGCACCGGATTTGCGAGTTATTAGGCCGCTCAAAAGCCTCCGACAGTATATTATAAGTACTACTTACCCATTCTACGGTTCTTACTAATACTTTATTTGCTGAATTACCTGAAATAAACATTACTTATTTAACGACTGTTATCTTACGAAAAAAAAAAAACTAACCGGAATAAAACTATTGTAAAAAAATTAAAATGATGAATGCTTTCACTAATTCACGATTAGCCACTTGTCAAATGAGCTATCGTCATAGGTCGTCTCAGTAAGGCTGGATATATTTTTTTATTTATTCTTAAACCTTACAGCTAAAATAAAAATAAAATACATACAGTCGAACATAGAAACTCCTTTTTTTAAGTCGGTTAAAAGTACAGATAGACTTTATAAAAATATACCTCATGTATAGCGCCATACAACGATCTGATCAAGTTCCAATCCCAAAGGAATCTAATTGATTGAAATGATGTCCTCAAAAGTAAAAAATGTCAATGAGAAAGGCATAAAAAAGTAACTCAGGTTCAGAATAGTGACCCCGACGTGATTTGAACACGCAACCTTCTGATCTGGAGTCAGACGCGCTACCGTTGCGCCACGGAGTCGGTACGTACTGGGACCAAATGGACGAACACTACGTAGACACGAACGATCGCAGTAACTGTAGGCAAGGATACACATTGAAATTTTAACTCTTATTAGTGGACGCCCGCAGCTTTGCTCGCGTTGAATTAGACATAACAATAGTTTCGTTTATACCTTGTAATATTGTATAGCCTATGTCACTCAGAGAAGATGCAGCTATCTAATTGTGAAAAAAATTTTGAAATCGGTCCAGTAGTTTTTGTGTGAAAAAATTTCAATCAAAAATGTTTCCTCTTTAAAATATTAGTATAGATTGACATAGGTGGGAAATTGTTACATCTTGATGTGGTTGAGCCAACATAAAGGAAATGAAAACTGAATGACGAGTCCTCGACATCACGCCTATATTCCCTCAAAAGAGTAGACAGAGGTCACCGTTTATGTCTAGGTCGCAGTCGAGATATTTTTGTAATATTGATTGGTGATCTATCCCAGCCCTCTTGAAACCCGAACGAAATTACTATTAACACCAAGTTTTACGAACGAAAATGAAGCGATATTAACTTAATACGAAGGGGATGAGCGTAAGTTATCCATTGTCAGGGTGCTCGAAGACGGCGGTTGGCGCTAAGCCCTGTTCGAAAGAAAAGTCATTTATTTTGGGGGAGAAAATGTAAAGTGGCCGCTGAATCTGGAAGATTGACTGCCGGGTTCCGAATATGAAAGTAAGAGCGTCTTTAAGTTTTCGTTTGGATTCAGTCCAGCTTCCTAAGTTCATATCTAAGGACCTTACAACTTATAGTAGAGTAGACCAAATTTTAAATCTCGGAATAGTGTCCCGGTCTAAAAAGTCGGTCATTTCAGTAACAGATTAAAATGTGTATGTGTAAAGGCCACTTAGCGTGCTGCAGACTAGTCATGATAAATCATCAGATCTGATGCGACTAAGTCGCAAAAGCCAAATGAGACTAGGTAAATATTATAATTTTGGTGAGTATTGTATGAACAAAAAATAACCTTAGGCCTTAATTGAATACTGAGTTTGGTAAGTGCTTCCAACTGGCAATCATGTTACCTCCTTCAACTTAATAGCTACGTCGTGACATGGCTTGAGATCGTTAGAGCGTCCTTTTCCGACTTCATCACATATATTATATCTGCACTCTCAAAACGCGAATGCTCGTAAGCGTGCCTACCGTCTCAGACGACAAAGAGCCTACGTACATTTTGCAGCTCCATAAGTAATGACACTGAAAGAACTCACCCAGATTCGCTAATACGTATTAAAGGTAGGTATATCAACTTAACTGAGGATGCTTCAAATAATGTTCACATCCTGTAAAATTGGTGGTATTTTCACACTGTTGACACAGAAATGCTTGTAAAAATCAATGCAACAGAAGTTCAATGTTTGTCTTGAAGAATTATTTGATAATCATTAATCTTGTTAACATAATACCCCACTTGATTTGAACCAGTGACGCTACTGTACCGACTTAGTGATCTCCTAAGTCGGTACAGTAGTTTTCGGTTTCGTTAGAAGCGATTGGGCTGGATGCTTCGATCTTGGATCGGCTCCCTAAATTAGTCTCTCCTGATAATATTATAATCCCGCCTTCACCCGTTGCGGATCTCGGCCAGTTGTCGAACGCTTATCGCCAACCGGTCGGCGACTTAATTGCGTCAGCTTCGGGAGGCGAGCGTTGGTTATTCGTTTTGTAATCAATTAGGCGTTCCTAAGATTTATTTCAGCGGCCGTATCGCTGTTATGTTAATTAAGATACTTCATGGATATTCATTCGTTTCGTTTATTGTATAGCATTGTGGGAGCAACTTACTCGCGATGATTGTTCTGACCAGTGGTCACGAGTTTGTAATCTGAAAAGTCTACTACTGCGAAATACACTCCAAAGAAGTCATCAGGGATTAAGAGGGTACACAACATAATTAAATATTAATAACACAACATTACATTAAAGATTGTTGATTTTCCCAATAGACGATGTGTGATGCCTGTGAGTGTAGTTTGTTTAATTATACTGTTTTTGACCGGTTTCTGTGATTATTAAAATTACTTAACAAGCAGAAGAGCGCAATCCAAATGAATTCTATAGTTTTTTTTAATTATCCCGTCGTATCAAACCGGAACCGAAAAGAACCAGGTAACCCGGTTCTCCTCATATCCGGAACCGAAATACTGAATAAGGGACGTTTCTGTAACCTTTAAAGTCCACGTGGTAATTAAACTTCCAATCGAGAGCAATATTCAGGACCGTGTCTGTTGTGTTCGGTTCAATAAAGACTACATCAGCGTGCACCCATTAGGAACACGACAGCGCTATCTCGAACACATTGATGGCTACAAGCACGGCAATCTGCGCCATAAACCTTGTCCGCGAGTTAACTTACACGTCTTACGCGTCTATCGGTCGGTGAAAGCTTCTATCTACTTACGCTGGATTTCAATAACCTATCTACAGATAGAATTGGCTATCGGAGATAGAAATTCGACACATTTTATATGGAACTTATTATGTCAAATTTCTATCTCCGATAGCCAAATCTATCCGTAGATAGGTTATTGAAATCCAGCGTAAGCCGGCGTACACTTCGCTCTTCAGTAGATGATTTCCGTGTTACAGTAGTGATACATATTCAAGTTAAAACTTCTAAATAAAATGTAAAAAGAAGAAGGAAAATTTATTTGCTCTTAATATAATAACAACACAATATTCGACCACTTAGAATATCTAAAAAAAATCTATTTGATAATGTTGTAGTACATGAACAAAATGGGTCCGCACTTAGCATAATTGTCATGGAACAAAAAGGAACCACGACGAAATGAAATGAAATCATTGGTGCAAAATAACGACAAAGTGGTTAGTGACGTGCGTTATAGTGGTATGGAATCTGCGGCGACAGCCCGATGGCTATCGAACTCCCCTCGCCGAGGGGACCCGGGTTCGAAATACAAGCGGCATTCAACAATGACTCTTCTAAATTTTATGCGTTTAAAAAAATTAAAAGACACGTTTTGTAACGGTGAACGAAAACAACGTAAGGTTTCCTACCTTTATACCTGAGATCTCTTCATGATGTTTTCGAAGGCATATGAAGTAATAAAATACACCAGCGTCGTGGACTATAGCAACCCCGCCCATTCCAAGAGGAGTTTCACCCAGGATTGGGGCAAAGACTGGGTTGTGGTGGTGGTGGTATTGTACACTACTTACCAGACCAGGTCAAAGGTGCCTGAAGTGCACATAAGGCAAGTAAGACTTCTGCTCACAACCATAAATCATTCTTTCCCCCAAAATATAGTAACAGTGGCGTCACGTACGTGACGTGCGAGAATAATAACGATGTAGGAATAAAAGAGTCGCCTCCGGAATAAATCCCATAAAGTTAGGACCGCTAAGGACTCCTCGAGGCGTGGGGGCGCGTCGCGGCCTCCAGCGGCAGAATAACCAACTAGCTTCCCCCGCGGCTCCGCTCGCGTAAAATCGTTTTCCGTGCAGAATTGTCTCAATCATCAAGGGATGGTTTGAAATATAATAAGTATTTTTTATCAACGGCAAGCTTAACCACAGATTACCCGCAGTTCGGCCGATTATGCTCCGAGAGAGCCATCAATCGTTTAAAAATTGATCGTTAGTTAATCCAGTTAGTCTAACGATTATAATAGTGTTTTGTCGTTAATCGTACAATTTTCCGGGATAGATATAGTAGACGGCCTGGCGACATAGGTTACGTTTCACCTATGTCACCAGGCCGTCTACTATATTTAGGCAAAAAATCACATTGATCCTACATTCCCTTGAGGAAGAAAATAATGGCAAACTAAGTAACAAACCCACTTTCCCATGTTTATACATTACTTAGTAAGGATTCGTTTCATTAACATTGGCTTTTAAAGAGCTTCAGACAAAGAACAATAAGATGAAATGTTTGGATCGGGTATCACGGATGGGTTTTACGATAAAGTAATAGGTAATTCGCAAAAAAATAGGAGCACTTTCTTGTCCGTGTTTGCGCCCGTGTGCAAGAAATACCAGTTTATTGACAGTTTATGCATCTCTACCTGCATGCCTGAGAGTTCATCATAATGTTCTCGAAGGCATGTGAAGTCTGCCAATCCGCACTTGGCCAGCGTGGTGGACTAAGGCCTAACCCCTCCCATTCTGAGGAGACCTGTGCCCAACAGTGGGACAAAGAAAGGGTTGTGATGATGATATGAATCTTCGAACTGCGAATGACGAATCCTCATTAACATCAAAAACCGATTCCGTTTAACCTACAACGCTACAGTGCATGAAAATTGCACGTCTCCCTGAAAAACATAAGCTTCTTTGAATTCTCAAAAATATGAGAAAAAATACGAGCACGCGACTCGAGTCTCCGTATCAAATAATATGAAAGAATAAAACTGTCAAAATAAATTCAGTTTGAATAATGCCGCCTTAAACTAGTGCCTTCTCCGCGGCAGCGAATTCGACCGTGTCCCTTGGTAATAAGGCTGTTTTTTATCTACGTTTATTGAAGAATAAAGTGCAGTTTTTATGATTGTGAGCTTAGCGCCTCCATCGCAGTGACAATGCAGTGTGAACCTTATTGTGAGTGGCGGTAAGTTCGTTATGTGTTGTTAGAGTTTAAGCTACTGTTTATCAACGTATGGCTGGTGTCGGAGGGTCTTTATTACTCGCTGGTCGGGAGTGGGGCACGGATTTGACGGTTTTCAGTGATTTTACGACGTCATGCGACGGAGCCTTTCGTTTATCGGATTCATGCTTACAGTTGCAGGAGGGAAGTGGACCGTTTTACTGAATAGATTTTTATGAAATTCCAAGATAGTAAGTATTCTTGCTTGCAAATCTTTTTATGACTGACAAGTTCTTAAGTCGATATAAGGTGTTTTCAGCGAAGTAAAAAAGCTTATATTATTAAAAGGATTTAATTAAATACATGTACAACGGTAGGAGACCGTGATTCGGAAAAGAGTGTTGCCCGTACTCCGTTCCCGAGTTCCGTTCCGGACCAATGACCTGAAGAAGACGGATCAACAGGAGTGGCGTCCGTCGAGAGAGGCCTGTGTCCAGCAGACGTGGACGAATAGCCAGTGCTTTTTACACAATGTAATAATATTAACTAATGGAAGTCTAATTAATGGGATTTTAATTATTTCAAGTTCCAAACTTAGGAAGTGCATGACATTAATAGTTCCAACTAGAATGAACACTTGTGTTGTGATAAAGTAAACGTTACATAGGTACTCTTACTAAAGTTTCCTGTCGCGGAGAGTAGCCACTAGCCACGCTTGTGTGTGGTTAGAACTGATATCAAATCACGCTCTCGCCTAAAGCTTATAAGCATTAAATCATTACCCCAGCTACAGAACAAAGTGGTTTTAAACTCAAATTACTAGCTCCCATGATTTGCGGTCGGATCCGAATAAATTCATTCAAAATGCAATAACATCGATAGCCCGTTTCTGGATATGAGTCGAGCCATTCACATTGATCAATGCCAAGATGAATTGAACTTTAACGCATAGCAGTAAGAACTAATCCCGCGTGCAGAGGTTAACAGGTGGTCTCGTGTGTCTGCGGTTACTGAATTCGATTCAATGTTTGTGGTCGGTTTGACGTGAGGTGATAGGCCTGGAGAGAAGTGATTCGTGTCTGCGGAGTAGGGGTAACTACTGACACGAACAGGTGCTAAGCGGATAGCCTGTGGTTGGATAGTCCGGACTTATGCCATATTATATGCTAACACCTTAGAGCTATTTATTAGCTGATCTGATGGCAATGCTTAGATTTTTTTAAACGTAAAATAGCAAAACTCTCATTGAATGGTTAGTCCAGTTGAGTTAATAGGAACATTAGTTAATTCATTTGTGTGCACGAGGACCGTGGCAGGAACTTTTATTGAGTCCTGTATGTTGGGATTAGTAAAAGTACAACTCGAGTGCTATTGGAACAGCGTACAGTGGGAAGTACAGTGGAAGCTATGCACCGATATGACTTTAGATAAGTTTTTGAATGAGTTCGTCTTGTGTTCAACCTACTATTTTTTGTTTAAAACAACGTTGAAGCCCCAAATTGTCGGTATTGTGTTAAGCTCGCCGCTGCGGCCAGAGGTCGCGGCACCAACTGAAGCTCGCAAAACCGGTCCAAATTGTTGGAAACCAGTGCTTATTCGATATCGGTATTCCCGGTAATTCTGTTTATCTTCAATAAATATTATAAATCGCCGTGTTTGTCTGCCCGTCTGTAGGCGATAACTCAATAAATACTGAACGAATTTTCATGCGGTTTTAACCAATAGATAGAGTGATTCATGAGTTTTGGGTTGTTGTTAAGGTTTTGTATTAAATGATTACGGTTGAACGAATTTTCATGCGGTTTTAACTAATAGATAGAGTGATTGATGAGTTTTGGGTTGTTGTTAAGGTGTTGTATTAAATGATTACGGTGCAAGCGCACGTAACAGCGACCAAAACACCGGCGACCGTGGCGAGTACAGTTCATGTGTACCATAAGTTATATAATGCATAATGTTTGCAAATGCTTTCGTGAGCTTTTGATAGCTTTCATACTGTACATCTATTTATACAGGCTGCTCTTATTACTACGGCGACGGACGGACTGCGACTTCGTATCAGCTTCGTATGCTATGGACAAAAGATAGCTAACGAACTTGCAGCACCATCCGCTGCCGCCTGCGACAACTGTGACTGACTTTGAACAAAACTGTAACAAGGATTAGGACACTGATTAGTCCATTCTGTCTGCTGAATTATATATTTATACTAATATTATAAAGAGGAAAGATGTGTTTGTAATGTTTTCACACAAAAACTACTGGACCGATTTGCTGCGGGCGTCCACTAGTAGTTAATAAGAGAGATAGTTTGTCTGTTCGTTAATGAATATGAGGACTGGGTTAGGGACTGCTAGTGAGTGTTAGTCCTGTTAGTTGGTGTTAGTAATTGTTATCTGTCTCGTTCCAAGTCAGCCACGGCTGCGTTGCTTCCTTCGAGGGCTAAGATGGTCGCTTCTAAAGAATTGTAGTGTAAAAGTGCACCCACCTGTCCCGAAGCACCTCCGCGCGCACCCAGGGCCCCGCGCCCCACTCCTCCTCGGCCCGCATGCCCAGCAGCCCCGACAGCCACGTGTACGACTTGCTGCGCTTCATGGCGGCCCCATCGCCGGGGACGGCGCCGCACTGCGCATTCCACAATGCACCGTGCACTGAGTGCGGGAGCGAGCGAATCAGGCACTTGGCACGGGAGGCCGCGGTAAATCGTGCACTGAGCCGCGTTGCGTCACTATCGCGCACTGAGTGTGGGGATCACAGCACTAACACGTAATGAGCGCGGTGTATCTCAGCTGAGTGAACTTTCACTTTTGCACGTAATCAATGCACTTCAGGATTTCAGTAATTACTATCTTTTTTACACATTAGCACTTTTTTATCTTTGGTTTTTATACTATTTTAGAAAAATGTTTACTTTGAACCCTGTTTTTATTAATCCATCCAACACTTCTCCATTTTATTGATCAAATTCAACTATAATTGTATACAACTGTATCACTTTAATAGCTGTAAGTACGACTTTGTTAGATTCTGAGATATATTTGATAAGTTTTCAAGAGGCACAATTCAAAACGTGATCGATCTATTAATTACGTACGCAAGTACTCCTGATTTAATCAGTAAGTAAGCTAAAGCTAAATAAGCTAACAAGACCTTCCTTCTATCAGGCACGACAATACAATTTGCTTTTACTTGAACAGTAAACTTTAGTTTGGACTTGCGCTTGTCTATGTTATTAATGACTGCTTCGAACAGAACCATTACCTCACCAACTAGAAAAGGTCTCTAAAAGCTATTCAACACACAACATATCTCTACCGTCTCTGCTTCCGCCACGTAACAATTAATTAGTGATCTAGCACTACTCGTGGAGTGATAACCAGATTATTGCGTAAGCTCAACAAATTATGGCTTGCCATTGTACTTCCTGAGACTTCCCGGAGCAAAGTGTGGTCTCATCGATGATAATTGACGGCTTGAACAGATTAGGCAAGCTCGCCTCACGCTCATGACATGACTGAGGCTTTTAACGTAACATTGGAATGAACTAGGCCTACGTGGTTCCTTTTGAAGAAATTTAACATTTTCATTGCGAATTTTAACAAAAATGTTTAAATAACAAATTTAACTAAATTAGAAGTATCTGTAACTCTTTTAAGTCATAATATACAGCCGACGATGCTTAATATTTTAAAAAGTCAGCCAATCCGCACTGGTGCATCGTGGTCGCACTCTCCAGGCTTTCTCAGAGATAAAAGACCCGTGCCCTGCAGTGCACCGCCAACTTGTAGCACTGGTCGTAGCCAATTAGAAAAAATTGGACCTTAATGTTAGAAAAGGTCCAATGATTTTGTGCAACGTTGTACCTTACCTATCTCTAATGATCTCCCGACCTCTCCCGACCTCTCCCGACCTCTCCCGACCTCTCCCGGCCTCAATGAGGTGTTGATCACGCGGACTGCCGATTCATGCCGTCGCGTCACTCCTACAATGAGCTGAAGACGTACCTTCTACGGCTGACTATAGAGTACCTGTCCCAATCCCCATTGTTTTAGTCATATACTTTTGGCTTTGGGTGAAGTCAATATGTATCGATAATAGAGTATAATTTATTTAAAGTTTTTATTTTAGGCCGATTTAATTGGTTTATTGAATACGTTTACACGAAATAGAAATGAACAAAACAAAAGATAGAAGCAGGTGGACAAAGGGACTACTTATTTCTCAAGGATATATCTTCCAGCAGTCCTGCGGTTGGAGAGTGGTCACTGGATGGTAAAGTAACATTCTATACTGAGCGCATTATTAATTAGATAACTTTTGGTTTTACAAAACAGAGCAGCCTTTTGGTTAGCTGTCAAAACTGCCTCCTATTTTCTTTTCAATAAAAAGATTCCTCGTCGCTTCCCTCGTCTATAACAACACGCTTATTTTCATCAGCGTTTTGAAGAGTGCCTCGCTGTTGAAGGAACTATCAATAGGTTTTAATATCATACTTTCACGCTATTATAAACCGGATGCACTTGTAATTTAGGGTCGTTTTCACTTGCACACCGCGAGCACTTACTCCGTCTTTACCTGTAACAGAAATTGTTTTTTTATTGATGTCCAACGGAATTCTCGAGTACCTTGACGATGTATCAAAATACGTGCGGACGGACCATGAAATGGATGAATAATAGCGAGACGCGAGACTCGAGATGTAGGTACCAATAAGTTTTAGAAGTAAACTGCGAGTAAAGAAATTAATACAGTTCCTTATAGCACAGCGTAGAAACTATGGCATAGTATAGGGCTGGGTGGTAGCACTGACGTCACACTGGGTACCACCACCGCTGCACCGGTATCACCAGTGAAGTAGAATCCCAGGTCCCATTGTAACACAATACTCTTGGAGACCCGCGCTTAGCCAGCGTGGCGTGCTGTCTGTAGTGTCTGTACCGTGGCTAGTCTCCTGAACAGAGCCCAGCTACAGCACAGTGTCATCATGCTTCACCAGTGAAGCCAGCCAGCAGTGGCCAGCCAGCAGTGGCCAGCCAGCAGTGGCCAGCCAGCAGTGGCCAGCCAGCAGTGGCCAGCCAGCAGTGGCCAGCC
>DWTT01000372.1:0-16380 GCA_018250895.1 Carterocephalus mandan | reverse complement strand
TTGACAGCTCCCCGCGGATTGCCCCGCACCTCACCCCCTCAAATCGGCTCGAACGCCGAATTATAGGGCCTTAAGCACGTGTTTCATGTTGAACTTGCTAGCAGATTGGTTTATTGGTCCACTATGAAAAATGTTCCGTTATACTCTCTTAGGGAGAGTTTAACTCAGAGAGGCAGTTTGAGAAAGTATGTAGGATTCCTTTTTAGAACTCTTTGTCACATAAAAAACAAATAAAGCGTTGTAGGCAAAGGAAGTTTAATAACTTTTCCAATACAAAGTTTCAACCATTCTCTTGTATTTTTTTAAAGTTTAGTTTAAACATTTCGAAAGAGTCAATTAGTCCAAGTTTAAGCTTGCCGAATAGGTACAACATTGTACTTAATAGTCAATATATACCGCATACCTTGAAAGAAGGAGAAAATCTTGCTCTATACACTACATTACAACTACTTTTGAGAAGACAATTGAAATCTAGGAAACACAAAAATTCACCCACAATCCCTATAGGAAAACATTCCTAATTTTATGAACCATAAATTTTTTTTTGTTTACTGTCCCGTCTCAAAACGCCAAAATAACTATACGATAATCGATTCAGTACGCATGTTACGTGTTTCAGGGACCCCCATAAAGCCGTGTTTGCGCACTGCGCCTATTATTACTGTTTTACGACTGCCGACGAGGTATCCTGGGCGCATGCAACTCATTTTCCGTCGAGGGCTTTCGAGTACGCCAAGTGTTCGATTCTAAACATGTAGCTGCATAATCGGTCTCATTCCGTATAATCGCACCCCCGCCACAATACCGCGGGGACTCGGCTAATACCACCAAGTCGCCATGTTACCATATATATATACATTCTATGGCTTAAAAAACAAAACTCCAGTTAAGGTAACGAGGGGGAATTAAGGAAACAGTAACGCGATGTTGACTGTTAATTCCGCTAAGGATTCGCTCTTCGGAGCACTTGTTAAGTTTGCCGTTAACGAGTGTATTGAGGGCACTTTGTTTCTTGCGCGATTCATAACCCTCAACCCTTTGGCGGCGGCTTTATCGCGGCTGGATCGAGTCGCTGTCTCCGGCGGGGTCGCAAGGGCCGCTGGAAATCGCTCGGCGGTCGGGCACTACATCAAACCGATTGCGAAACGTTGGACCGCGCCGCGGTCTGTTACGCCTGCCGTCTAGACGCCTACGGTTTAAATTTGAATAACCCCATTCGATATTTTAATTTGACACGCCGCGCTAGACATTTCGAATTCGCATGCACTTATCCGGCCAATCGTGACTAATCATCCAAAGGTTCCCACAGATACTAACGCCATGTAAAGAAGGCGAAGTCTGTGACGTAAGTATAGCTGAAATGCGGACGGTAAAGTTGAGAATAATATCATCTGCCACGGGACACTGACCCTGCCCATGCGAAATACAATTTCGGAGGGTGATATTAAGGCGAAAACACAACACCAAAGTAAAAGTCGGGCAGTTATTTTAGGAATGCGTATTTGGGAGTCGTGTATAAGTCCACAAACGGAGGGGATTACGCGCGTCACATTAGCATATAATGGTGTTATTTGCATTCGACCACGGCGGCTTATTTAACGCCCGTTTATTTTTCAGAAATCCAAGCGGATCGCTGCAGCGGTGTCGTAATTTATGCAAAATACCGCGCACGATTGGACCGGGCGGTCTGCATTAAACGTCTTTGCATACAGTGTTTGACGTAGGTACCCGCAGACACGGCGAACCGTGGCGCCTACTGTCCGCCGGATTATGCGGCGGCCATCGCCATTTTAAAAATTTCATTCCACGTATGTAAGCTGCATATTATTATGTTTATCCAATGAAGTGGACACTGTCTCTTATGACCACTAAGCTAAATCTAATACAATCCTTTACTTGAGCAAGTTGTACCACTTTGGAAGATGCGCCAGCATAGGTGTTATTATGTTCTCTTCTTGCGCAGTCTGTTGTCAGTTCCTGACTTGGAGCGTTTAACCCTGTAGGTTACCTTGACCCTGTCTCTCTAGTGATATTTACAGTGACCCACCGAGCATCGATAATTCGAATGTCCAAAAGCAGCTCGTTTAACGCCCGGATCGTCTCCCGGGTGGGGCAGGATCCTGACGTCAAGTCACGCGAAGACGATGAGCTTTAATTGCCCTTTGTTAATTGTTGGTCTGGGCCTTGCATTTCAGAATATTTACGGGCTCTCCATTATCCACTTCCAGATTTCGTGTGATCTGTTTAGTAGAATCTTCTGATCTGCTACTAAAATCTAATTGCACATTCAATTAAAAGAAAACATACACCCTGCATGGCATACGGAATAATCGACGAGACCGGGAGCACTCAGGGCGCAGTGCTCTCGACGTGTCTCGGCAAAGAATTTCAATAAGTTGTTTTCATTTGCAAATTGCGCGCCACGGCGACACCTAATGGAATAGGAATCTAGGGCCGCGCGCCGCTCGCCGCCGCCGCAATACCGCTTATTGGATTATAATGAGCTTCTCTCCTGCCTTCCTTCCTATTTGCAGCGATTTTAGGACTCTCTGTGCGATGCAAGACTATCTGAACGTCCTACAATGTTGTCCGATCTGTGCTCTGTTACGTTAGTTTTTCACGATGATCAAAAGTTCGATGAGTTTAGAGTACACTAGATTAGACCACTGATAGCAGAAAGTACAGAGTAACGGATCACCTGTGGGCGAACATGAGTTAAATGATGACATATTATTATGAATGAATGTTATCCCGGCGACGGCGGCGACCAGACGTGTGTTTTGACATTATTTAGACATTTCAGCATTTATTTCCCGGTAGACAATTTCCCATTTTCTTTTTCTGTTAGTCCGTTGAGTCCATTAATTTTCCAATGGCTGTGGCTGAGAATGAGAAGCCCGACGTCAGGTGTCGATGAAGAAGGATCTGTGAGACGCGCGCGGCGCTGGTGAAAAATGCGAGAGTCGCATTATTAGCATCTCGAGTATAAATTGGTATGCCGCGAGAGAGCTCTTGCGACCGCCATTATTCATTTATTCATCGGCCTCACGTACCAAGGACCTCCACAAATTTACTATAATATACCTACAGTCGCGATAAACACCCCCACGATTTTACACCTAATTTCCCGATCAAGAAACAGAGTCGGCTTCAGTGCGATATGCTCATGTTATGTGTATGTACTTTGCGGAGCAAATTTTTCAGGTTTTTGTTGTGTCTTTAATTTAAACACGGATATTTTCGGCTATCAACTTTATTAATTTCTTACACACACAGTTAGACCTTGAATTAATGCGTTGCCTTAAAAGTAGCCATTTTCTTATACGCTAGCCACCAACCACAGACAAAATATAGCTGCGTTCCGGATACCACAGTTTTGACACTACTTGAAGAGGTATTGTTTACTGATTATATGTGGATGAGTTTAAATGTCAGATGAAAATATGTAAAATACTGCTTAGTTTTAGCAGGTTTTAGTTTGTGCAATTCCGTGACTGGTTCGTTTATTTGTCCAAGTTTCTCGCATACTTGACGACTTGTCGCAGATCAAATTGGGATACTTCATCCCACTGTCTGTAATTAGATACATTAATTACTTACATTTACACTTATTGATAATTGATATACATACTATCTAACCATTTACTATGGCCAACAATAGTTATGATTTGGCTATGCTTAATAAGGACATTGCATATATAAAACTTATCTTAACTCTTATATTAATTGTTTGCTTATCGTTTATTTGCTATTAAGCTTCAACAGGAAAAAATATGTCTCGTTGATCTAGAGGTCGTGAGCGCGACTGCTATGCTTGAAGTCTTGAGTTCGATCCCCAGGTTGGGAAAAGTGTCGAGTTTTTCTAATTTTCATTCCTACTTGTAGCTCGGAGTCTGAATTTGTGCCCGATATATCCTATAATGTTATTTTATTATTATTTATTTATTTTAGTCAATATCTTGCTTACAGTTTAAATCTAACCAAACACAAGTGTTAATACATATTCATTTATATAATATTATGGTAACATTCCACTAATCATTGTTCATTGTTAGTCCACCCACACGTCATACTGCTGCAGTCAGTGCTTCTATGTGAAGGGTTGCAGCTTTACGCAGCTGACCCATTGTGCACGTGAAAATATCTAAGTCAGTGTCCTGCCTAGATATTTCGTTGAGAATTTTTCATTATGTTATGTTATAAAAAAAAGATCTTATCCGTATTGCCGGTCGCGAAAATGTAATGCGAGGTAAGAGCTAATAACTCGAACGCTAAACAAGTCGGGGGGCCTGGCGGCGCGGTCGCGCGGTATTCCAATGTGTAACGGTATACGAGTACGTATGTGTTGCGGGGAAACTGCAAGATCTGGCATTTGATGAACATAATATTATAGCGTCACGTCTATATTTCCACAAAGAAGTAGGAACTGGCGTGCGGTACAGCCACTTCTCACCAGTTATAACTACATTTGAGTATAATAATATGTAATCTACAGGCCCGTTGGCGCAATTGGTAGTGCCCAGCCTTCTACGTCAGGTGGGTTCGAATCCCACTCAAGACAAAAATTCATGTACGTACGTACACTTGTGTTTGTTATGTCTGGATGATAATATATTTAAAAATATCTATGTATGCATCAGTCTCGTGACACCTAAAGTTTGGACTCTGCAGTTTAGTTTGTGTATATTACTAGTTTTTATAGCATAAGTATACCATTTACACAAGTTTTTAGGGTGATGGTGGGTGGTGAAGAATATGTAACCAGAACAAGAAATATTGCCAATGTACCAAAATATGGACTGTTCCAAGCGGTTACACGTGTACGCAAATCTCACGTTTATGGTTCGAAGAAACTGCGAAACAAGGTTTTCTAATAGGTTTTCGTTCGAATGCCCGATTTCGCCGTTCCCCCGCAACATACGCGCGGTAAGGAACGCGGAAGTCTGTTTTCCAATAAACCGAGCAATAAACGCCCGATGGTGTCCCCAACATTCCTAATGCTTATTGAAAGGGCCGCTAGGACCGCCGCGCCGCCCGAAGACCTCGCCCGGTCATGTTTTGAATACATCCTGCCACTGTCACACTGCTGAGTTTACTTTGTGAACTGCCCGCAGTTATCTGTGTTTCAAAGGGACGGCCGACCATCGATGAAATTTGTTGGTTTAACAATGTTCAGCGGCGACACCTTCGGAGTTCAAGTATTCATTTATCGGTTACATTGATTACCTTCATTTAATAATCGTAATTTTGTAAGTAAATCAAGACTTTTATCTAGTTAGTCTTCAAAGGTAATCACTACTAGGGTATCATATTAGGCGTAGGTGTTAGCCATTTTGGTCTGAACACTGTTCATGTCCAGTGCCAATGGTAGATAACTGCAGTTGTTATAAGTCGTAGGTACGATAAAACTAACTTTTTCTTGTTTGAATTATTCCTATGGTCGTTCTTTATCAACCCTTATGAAAAACGGGGTGGTAGATACAATTTTCCTACACTACCCTGCAACAGTACGGAAAAAATATGCCATGTAGATATCAAATAAGATAGGTACTGTCATATAAAGATCGTTAAGTAACCGCAGCGAGAGCCGAAGAGATTCACGACAGTGGTTCCGGAGCGGGCGATAGCGGGAATAGTTATTGTTTCGCGGCCGCGGCACCGTAACTCCGCCGGGGAGGGCATTTATTTTTCATAACACAGATGCGGCGATAACTTGGACCGCTCGTAAACATGCCGTAAATAAAGTCCTGGAGTGACCGTTCGCGAACACAGTTCCGGGTGTACGAAGTCGCCAATCATGCCAAGGAGAACACTTTGTATCAAGTTGTTTGACTTAACGAATGAGTTCAACTAACTTTGACCACTGGCTCAGTAGCCCGATGATTTGGCATCCATTAAGGGTTCTAAGCATTTATCCGCTTTAAAGTAAATCTTAAAAAATCAAATTATTTGGTAAAGATTCTTTTTTAACAGCTTCTTAGTAATCCTAAACACAAACCTGATCAGTTGCTATCCAAAAAAGTAACCTTAGTTTGAAATGAAATTGTCATTTTTCTTTTACCATTTCGTCGCATTTTCGAATGTCGGTTCGGTTTCTAATGCAGTTCAGCTCGCCATTGAACTAAGGCACTCGATCCGGGTGGGCGATTTAAAAAATAAAACCCTATCGTACCCCGCCCGATGACCGATCCATCGCCGATCGCAGAGTGGAACATCGTTAACATAATTCAACCGTTCAAATTGCGAGAACAATAGAATGGCGATGTATTCCAATCAGTGGCGGCCGCTCGCGAACAATAAACCCCTGATTGGCGAGATTGAGCAGATTAACGAGAAAAAGGAGAGTTTGCAGAAGCAGCAACGTACGTAACGTAAAAATGTTCCGATAGCGCCCGGACGTTTCAATAATGTTCCGTAGGTTTTGTGCTGGGGAGGCGGCGTATTGCTGTATCTCCTGTTTCAGTTATAACATACTCTACCTTCTACAAGTATAATCCTGTTTCTGATTGTTTAAGTTATTTTCAACTTGGCATCCATCATCCAAGGGATTGTTTTCAACTAGGTATCATCATCCAATGGATTGTTTTCAACTTGATATCATCACCTAAGGGATTGTTTTAGCTGAAGGTTGGATGATGCAAATGTATTTTGAACTTGGCATCATAATCCAAGGGATTGTTTTCAATTTGGCATCATCATCCAAGGGATTATTTTAGCTGAAGTTTGGGTGATGCAACTTCTGTCAACACTTAATAGGTATTGTATTGAGCCCTTCTTGTACGTCATTCGAAAGAACGGTCATCAATTTAGTGATTGCAATTAAAACGTGTATTTGTATGTAAGAGGTAACAATTCTGTATTTTGCAACACCTACTCGTATAACGATATATTAATATGATGTGGTCATAGGAGCAACTGGACATAGTTGTATCAGGCGTTTCAACGTATTCACTTACATTGCAATAGGATAATTCAAGATATCCTGATCGCTGTCATCACAATGGAGCCGTCTCGGTTCCGTCCCGGCCCCGTATAATGGCCGAACGATTTCCTCCCAGCTGATTGTAGGTGTAGATATTCACATCCTCGTGCGACGCAGTGCTAGCCCGTGCAATACACGGTGACCACGGCGCCATTTGTTCGGGATAATACCGACCGAATAATTTTTCAATCAGTTCGGACTCAAACTTTAAGCGTCGGGAGTAGATTTTGCCTTACCGCTCATCGTCACTACCCATTTAAAACTACTTTGAACACCTTCACACAGACAAATCCGTTTCATGTAGGTCAACAACCGTAATGTTAGGACCACCTCGTGTTTTGTTTGATTAATATTCATAAGTATTTATTGTTAAACATATACATTCATAGTCAGAACAAGCAATAAATACGTATAGGTCCTTAGCAATATTTTAAATTATTTTTATGTTTTACATTATTGACTATCATCTGCACGTTTCGCATTGGTATATCTAAAATCGGATAATAATAAAGCAAGTTGAGATTTTTCGTATTGAACATAAGTATTCAATACGCGCCTCGACGCAAATGAACCAACAGGTGTGCTTCTCCTCATAACATGTAACAGTCTTAAATACAGCCTACACTGAATCATATTTGACGTACAATTATTCAGCCGAATATCATGAGCAAATAATTTGTTTTTGGCAAGATAATTAATCCATTATGCCCGGATTACACGAGGCTAGTTTTTCAAGATAGGATAGCAAGCTTGCGTTAGTAAACTAGCAAGCTCACCTTAATTTCTGAGCTAGTAAGCTAGCGTCTCAAGCTAGGATGGGGTTCTATTTTTGATTTTACTATCCTGGTGTGTGCCCTCATGGGACCGGCGAAGCTAGTGTTCAATTGGCCAGTGAGCAGTGATTTTACTTCACGGACGAGCCACTACCAATGGTACTGGCTTAAAATTAACTGGCATTGTGTAAACGGCACTAGCATGTTCCAAGCCAGGACAGTATAGTACAGTATCTAGCTTGATAAAATAGCCTCGTGTAATCCGGGCATTACGGCATCTACGCATTAGAAATCCCCGTATATTAGTTCGCAATTTCATTCGAGATTTGTTAGAAACGAACAAATTCCGGTGACGATCACAGGTTTTGTAATTTTACAAAAATTATAATGCACATCTAGTTGTATCGCGCAATCAAACGTATTAAATAAACTCCGCCTAAAGCAATTCCATCCCCATTATTCGTCTCCGGTGACCCATAAAAATTTATGTGAAATTTAATACGTCGCCTCCTTTGTGTGTTTATTTGCACTTGTCCGCTTACTAGCTTTATTTATACCGTATGCGGCGTGCGGTAATGGCCCCGAAACGGGATGGAGTCGGTCAGAAATAACTCTGCAGCAGTCACACGACAATTGAGTCGTGCAGCCATTTCAAAAGGAGTAATGTTCCCGTTATTGTTGTATTTATTCGGTTGCATTCACAATGTGCATTTATCTGGAATGGTTTCTGAGTAGGTAGGTACACGCCAACTTCCTTGCGAATTTGTATGCAACGCAGATGTCAACCCTCCGGTTCCGCGATGATTTTATTAGCATCTTGCAATGTTTATTGCCATGGCTTCGGCACCAATTTGAGGCGGTTAAGGTTTGAGATGAAACTTTACGATTACAAACGAAATTGTCGGCTGCATTTGGGCAAAATGTACATAATATGTACAAGTTCCATCGTGATCATTCGCAATGTTAATTCTATGTTGCATCACAGCCCACGCTCATCCGCTCATTCAAATTTACCATCTGAGACCACAAGACCGTCGTAATCTTGATTTGTATGCAATACATTTTAAATAACGAAATGAGGTGGTCATTTAATGAGGAGAGGAGTATTTTTACAATTTACGGGCTAGAGGACTACGACCTCTACCCTGTAAATTATAAAAATACTTTTAATCAGTTCTGCGTATGTATAATGTTAAAACCCTCTAAAGAATAATATTTCAAAGATACAATACTCAAATGAATTAACCAGGTTATTTGCGAATATGTTAACAGTTTCTGGTTTATTTTATATCTTATTCTCAAAGTCGTAGCAATTGTACCTGGTTGAAAAGATCGTGAATATGTATAGTAAAATAGCGTTGGGATGTTTTTATGTTTGTTCTTTTACTCTCATAGATTTTGATTTTATACAAAGAATTGTTCCCGTTACGCTAAGATTATATTGTTCCCATCTCTTCTTCTGACCCATTTGCGCTACGGAAACTTGCAAAGCGTCAAAAGGGTGCTTCTAGGCGACAGTCGCGTGACATTTATATCGGACGCTAATTTGTCGCCGTGCGAATGCGGACGGTTGGTTCGCTCCTATCGAGTACCTTTGGTTTTCTCTTACATCTTATTTGAATTGATGCAACATTCGCTCAGGCACGATCTCGTCGTTCCTGAGATGCGGCGGCATCGACTGCGTTTCTTTTTATCTTCATATACATTGTTCGCCTTTCAGACATTTGTTTTTCAATTTCATTCGACGGAATACAGTACCGCAATGAAACAGCAATATGTATGCACGCAGCTGTAACAGCAATGCACGGCTGTAGACTCGTAGTTCTGTTGACTATGAAAATAAATGCTTTTTTTAAGACTACAAATCAAGGAAAATAAGAATGTCTCCAGATTTCGAATTATTATACATATATTAATCTTTTGCGTGTGATAGTTGGGTAAAATTAAATTATGATAAAAACTTTATGAAGAAATGCAAGTCCACATTGTAGAAACATGAATAGCATAAACAATAAGCAAAACGCTCACCCATTATCATGTTATGATAAAGGACGATGCACAAATTCAATTCTGTCTCAAGCCAAACGGACTACTAGGCAATCTAATGTAATTATACAGAAGCTTTTCACATGTGCACGAATTAATAGCTCCACGAGCCCAGTAGCAGTTGGCCAATCGGCCCAGAATGCAGCTCGGACCACTGAACGCAGTCTCTCGCCAATACTGACGAACGAGCTACAATTATAGACGCGCTCGATCCGATATTTAGAACTGAGTTAACGCTATGAGCATTGTCATCCAACGAAGCTAAGATGATATTTATTTTGTCTCGGCCAGTGCTGGTTTTAGATGATATAGTCTGCTTCTGTTTGATTTTCGAGTTACGTTTATTAATATTAACACTGGCCAGTCTTCTCGTCTTCTTCTACTTCACTATTCATTTCCGGTCTATTTTTGTTAACAAATTTGTTAGAGCGCTATCATTTTACATGTCTGGTCTGTCAAAAAACAATCGAAAATGAGGACCTACACGGCACTTAGTCATACTCAACGTTCGTCGTTTTTGTTATTTATGGGGCGTTAGGGAAATGAGAATCCAACAAGACATATTTCTCCAGGTCTTAACCCACAAATAACGTGTCTTTACATTCAAACAAAAATCTATCTCCACAAACCGAATTATGTACATAAAGGTAAATATTAACTGATATAGCTATACAATGGATCATAGATTAAACGAGACCTGCATGAGATAGAAACGCAATAAACTCATATTGCTTTTTTGCACACTTGATTAACATTTAAAACAAACCGGTCATACGTACGATGAGAACATAGAATATCGTATGCGGAGCGCCGACCGGCCAGACGTTATATCCGCGATTTAGGAATAAGCTGCTCTCATAAATATTAACAAGATGGTAATGACTGTGAATATCTCAATATTGTTTATAAAGGCCACCGCCGCGGCCCGTGTGCCGCACGCTAAGTCGCCGATACGAGAAGGCCCACTACGCGGTCTATTTTAATACGATGCAAAATCGTCGATCCAAATACTCGTAGCCCGGATGCATCGCTAGACCGCTACGCTACTATGGCTCTGTAGTCAAGTGCGAGATATTTTATCTCGGCCAGTGAAGATGATACAAATAAATTGATTGTACCTAGCTCTAGACTTAATAAAGTATCAAAATCATTTATGGGGAACTGTGTTCGCTTTTACAATAAAATACATGAAAATATTACTTGTCTAATGACGTACATTATGCGTATACAAATACCATATAATGAAAAATAAATCTGAACATCTGAAATGCAGTCTGCTTTTGTTAACGGTTGTTAAAGTTTCTTTGGATTAATATTAATGCTAGCTAGTCTTCTCGAGGGGTCTTTTTCTTCTTCTCCGATATATTTTGTAAAAAGAATCTTAGACAAGTTGAAGAGTCAGGGTTTATTACATAATTCGATTTTCTTGCATATTGAACAACCGTCGTGTTGTGTTATTTACGTTCAATTGGTTGTTTGTCAGTTTTGATTTATTTATTCATCCCTTATAACAACAACTCATTAATTTTCTCTGTTGTCATTGTTGTCTGTTGTCTGATCTTAGATTTTATAATAAGTCTTATCTGTCGTATGGGAGAAACTATCTTGAGGATATACCATAATAGTAACTACCTACGCAATACATTAACTTACTTAATTTAACCGACAATAAGATTCCATTTAACCACTCATTCTTCGAGGCGCGTTAAGAGATTAAAAGTATTCCCGAGCTCTTGTGTGGGATTCGAATTCTTTTTCTAAACGCATATCGGGCTTCGCAGTCGGCAAAGGACCCGCCAGAGCCTTGTTCGCCTACTTTTCGTTGTCGATATATTTCGCGCCTTCGCGTGCACACAGTCTTTGCTGCCGGCTAACGAAGTGATTGTGTGTACATACAGTTTACTTAATGGACCTAGTTTGTTGCTTGTGGTTTTGAAAACGTTGTTGCAGTTTCTTTACAAGTAATGTTGTAGTTTGATAATTCTTAAGATACTCCGCAAAACGGTCAGCCCCATAACATTCGACTTTGATAAAATCATTCTAAAAAATTAAAAAAATAATTTGAAATTGAGTTTTCATGTTTTGTACGATAGATCATCGGTACAAAATGGTATAGCAGTCCATGCTTGTTAGTAGTGGATACTTTGTTGATATAGTACCTACATACTTGTGTCTTCGAAGTTTCCCTATCATGCTTTGCTTACAACGTACTCTACTTGGGACGATAGTAGGTACACTGTATACACTGACCCAGCTGTTCCGTTTAGACTGAACATTGCATCCGTTGTTCAATACCGTGTTATTTAGAAGTTAGACCCCAGTTCAAGTAGAATGGACTTTTCAGATTGTAAACGCGGCACCGTCATCATCTCTCGCTATCGAAAACTTCTTGCAACGGCACTGTATTCAGTTGAAAACGTTTATAGTTAATTAGTAGGTAATCATATCATATCACAACAGCAATACATATTTTAAAAAATGGAAGAATTTTCAAAGGGAATCATTATACGTCCATATGTACAAAATTAGCTGTGATTTCAGATCGTTACACTTATTTTTAATGTTTCGAAATGTAACGATCACCAATCGTACATATTCACAATAACTTTTTACGTTTCTCACAAATGAATTAAATTTGTTGCGAGAAAAGTCGAGGAATAAATATGAGAATTGATAAAAGCTAAGTACCATTTATTGCGTTGACCGTAAGCTTCTTTACCGCTCGCAGCCTCTATTATCTCGAGGTAATTAGGTATGTTTTTTTCCTGTTTTGGCACGAAGCGTAAGATAATTTATAACGTGTTTATGTATACAATCCCGACTGTGTTGGCGCGGAAGCCTCTGGCCGCGGCTCGGGAGGGCGAGCGCGGCGTGGGCCTGTAATGTAAGGGAATAAATTTTAATGATATTAATTTCCAAACAGAGAGGCCGCCCTTGTTTCCAACTGTTCCCGAACGGAATGTTCGTCGTAAATCCACCCCGTCGAATGTTGACCCGATGTTTCGATTCGCGTGACGCATGAACGTTTATGGAGCGAGCAGTTGATTAGGGATGTTACGTTGCGATTTGCGGCGTAACCGAAATTTTAAGTATCGGATGTCTGAAAAAATAAGTATTCGTACCCTATATTAATACTTCAGATACGACGAGAATGAATAGCGGAGCTTTTGCTTATATTCTATTTCCAGAACATAATAGTCAGATTCCTAAAGATAATTCCTTTCATGTTGATGACTGCGCGAAAATGAGGAACGGTTTGGAAGAAAAACACGTTCCTTCCGATTATATCGAATTTGTTATCCTTATGAATGCATAGCAGTAAAAATTTACAAAGTAGGCTAGGTATTCACCTGAAAAGTGGTAACTGGTTACAGACATGTGACAGCGTTACCTCTATAAAAAAAACTTTTAACTCTCTGTTGACTGCGTCTTATCGGAAAGTCCTAAATCTAGATTGAAAGCTACTGTTTCTGTCCACGTCAATTATTTTCATTTGAGATTTTTCACAAGAACGCGGCAACTTTGTCAAGTAGCGAGAGCGCGTGACGAGCGCCCGTTACCGTGCCTCGGTGACACGAGCTCTTTTGATGGGCCCCGCCAAATCCCCCATACAAAACTCCTGCATAACCTAAATATACCCACAGCAAACGAAGCGCCTTCTGTGATCGAACTCTTAATTGCTATTCCCGGACTTAGCCATGTGTTGGATGGATGACTGCTTTTAACGAAGTGAAGAAAGTTACTAAAATCTGCTGTCGGTTATTTGTTAACATGAGATAAAGTTCTCAAATCTAATAAAAACTTTTCAAGTCAGTGAATGGCCTCGTGGCCATCATTGTAAACGTTAGCATGGTCGATGGATTGTTTCGAGTTTGCTCAGTACATCTTTCATCGCTATTAATTGAATCAATTGAAATACATCTGTTTCCAATGAACAGTCGGATTACATAAATACAGATAGTGAAAAGTAAGTAATCAGACAAAATCAATACAAAATACCATATCCCTTAGGTATCGTGTTGGCGACGACGACGGCAGTATCTTTACTATTTCACGAACCATTTGGAGTCCCTTTTGCACCAACTCTGACTCAAGAACTATTAGACTTGCAGACTTGAAATTTTACATTTCTAGTATCCCAAAAACATTCCAAATTTCATGACAAAATCCATTATAGTTATTGAGTTATTGAGATCCAAAAAGCTCTATCCTCTTATTTGTCACTCACAAAAACCGTATCAAAAACCTAACCCATTTTTAGCGGACCTAGTATCTTGATTGCCTGCAAGTTTTTTTTGACCAAGGGAAAATTTCAAAAAGTTAATTTTTCGCGGTACCTACATGGTTCGACCGAGAAGAACCCCGAGCCACACTAATTTTAATTAGTATAATAATAATGGAATGTGCAAGAGAGTTTTTGTGACACAATCTTAAAAAAACAAAGCAAAATAGACTTGAAAAGTACAAATTTAGATGGAAGAACCTATACACTTCACTCGGAACATTACAACTGCCAAACCCATTTCAATTGTGTAATAAGATCACGTAAGACATTATTCAAATTTGCCAAGTTATTAGCTCCTGTCAAAGCACATTAATCGCGTATCAATTGAAGATAGATGCACTTTCCTAAAGTTATGATGTGTGGCTCTGGAACTTGGTATCTGTTTATATCTCACACATTGTTGTGGCGAAGCAGCCGAGAAAAATGAATTTCCTTCAATACGCTTAAAAATAAAATAAAATATAAAGCTTCTATTTTTCACATTCATGTTTTTGTTCAGAATAATAAATTTCATCGTACCACAGATAATCTGTAAGTACTCAATAAAATTTCTGATAATATATTATCATAAAAGGAACTGATTTTGATCACGTAGCATTGTCTTTGATCTATTCTCTCGTCGGTGGGCAGAAGTTGGACGATTGATTAGGCGGGATTTAATTAGGGGGAAAATATTGTAACGGGAGCGGGAGTGCTTCTGAGAAATTGCTAATAAATTTTGTCTCAACATAATCCTGCCCTATCTACTATCATTTCCCTGGTATGCTATGTATGCAATATACTGTACATATAATATACATGTACACTAAATACTTAGGGAATGCAGGTACATTTACAGGATACCTGCCAGTAAACATTTATTGTCCTAATGATATTATTATAAGCATAACTTTTCAATTCGTTTGCAATAAACATTAATTGATTCACCAATCTACGGAACTCAATATGTAGTAATATGAAATGAACAGCTTGGCAAAACTTTCGTATAATTGTGTTTGGCCTAGTTTAAGACTTAAGATTTAGATCTACCCTAACTCACTCGTGATCATTAGCTAGTCTAAGTAAATGTGGGATTTTAGTGGATAACGTAAATTAACAATTTAACAGAATCAAGTGGGGTATTATTGATAATGAAACTGAGTAAAAGGTAGTTGTTCTAAATTTGAATACATTTAAATTCGTGGGATGTTTAAAAAGAATCACGGCTGCCACGCTATTTTCAAACACTCAATGCTGTAATACAGATTACTTAAAAAAAATCACATTAACATTAAAATATTCCAGGTAGCTTATACGAACGAACAACAGTTTAGAATAATATGTATTACCTGAAAAAGAAGTTTAATATTCAGGTATGAGTATATAAATATTTTGTCAGTTTAATTAACGTGTTACACAGACTGCTCTTCCAGGTAGTACTAACTGGGGTTATGTGTAGTTAGGGTTGCCAACGTTTTTCCGACAAATTATAGTATTTTTCAAAATAAACTATTAAAATAAATATATATCTATAGAACCTTACCGTTGTAATTATCGTTTTTCTAGAGCGACCTATTTTCGACTCGTGCATTAGTACTGTGGAATGTAATGTTTGAATATATAGTTTTTTTTTTTAAGTTATGGATTTTTCTTTCCTATTCTTTCTACACAAATGTATTGTTGTGTTAGATACCTACAGTCCTCGGTTCGACGGCGACAATAGACCTGTTTGAGCTCGAATTTGAATTCAAAAGGCACAGGACCGGTCGGAGTGGTGTCGTTTAGGAAAGGCCTATGTCCAGCAGTGGGCCTCAAAGGCTGATGGATGGATGGATGGATGAGCTCGAATTCGATAAAATTATAAGTCGCACCGATCAAATACATATTTCCCCTCAAAGTCCGCAGTAGAACATGGCCGTGCAAGCAATTGGCTGTTAGCTTGACGTCATTATACAGCGAGCTGCGTCAAAACACGGCCGGGTGTTTGTCGACCCCGATGACTTGCAACATTCGCCTTCGCGATCTCGTATTGATCCCGCCGCCTCGGCCCGCTAACCCATCCTTTGTGCTTTTTAGTACAATAATATTATAATAACAACCTCGATGTTAAAAAAAGTGTTGTTTTATTGTTTCAGGTAAGCACGCTGCGTCTCGTAGTAACTGAGGAAGATGTGGGTTATAGGTTTGATAACAAAGTTGTCATAATGTAAGTCTTCGAATGTTTTCTTTTGCGCATTCGATAACAGTTCACACTACAGTATTTTATACTCTTAGTACTCTGCTAAAATTTAAAAAAAAAAAAAAAAAACAATTCA
>DWTT01000371.1:0-16383 GCA_018250895.1 Carterocephalus mandan | reverse complement strand
CACAGATGTGTTGCTACCCTTGAGGACTAAGATGGTCGCCTCTAAAGAAGTGTAACCGGAATCCACACCTTTCCAACTGGACCACAATTGCTTTAAAAACAATTATTACACGGCAGAAATGGTACTAGGTACCGTGGCAAACGGTCACAATAGTCGCACTCACACTGTTTAAAGAAATGTAAATATATAAAATGGTCTGGAGATAGGCACTACGAATACCAGTATATTTGCCCAGCCGGCCGTAATGGTAAATTACGGGTACATTGATGGGCATAAACGTTTTTTTGCCTGAATAAATTCTAAAATATTGGATTATGTAAAATAGGAAGTATTCAAGAAGTAAAAACAAAATGTTAGTCCGGAATGTATTTTTTAATTTAAAAAATATTAACATTGGTTAATATTTTCCATTAAAAAATAATACTTAGCCAAATTGTCACTTTTAGCAATTATTCTGTGCTTTTAGATCAAATAACCTCTCATAATCATACTCTGTTATGTGTAATGATATACTTTACCTAAAGGTAAAACAATGAAATAAAAAACCAGTAATTTACCGATAATAGGAACAACATTTTCGAATTTTTAATCTACGTTACAATAATGAGATCTATGATCATGCGGAACGGAGCAGCATGATATTTTCATGTTAAAAATTAACATACATGTATTTTAAAGCTACTACAAGTAAAATAAAATCTAGGCATAGTTTATATAGGCATATAAATAACCGTCAAAATATTTCTTTTTTGACTCTAAAATATCCAACAAAACATAAAAAATCAGCATCAAAACATCATAAAATTATTTTAAGGTGAGACAAAGAAAGGGTCGTGCTAGGTGAAAATGGCTGTTTAACTGTAAAAGTTATCAAACAATGTTTGAATTTATTGTTATTTGATATAATTTAGTCTTCTATCATTGGCCTAACAACTCGAAAACATTCGAGAAAATTCTACTCTGAAACAAAAAGGGCCGTTCAATTTTGATCGCGGCCGGGACAAATGTAGCACGAATCACAAGGAACTCCACTACTCTTTACGAGCGACCCAATAAAGAAACAAAGAGGCGTAGTAGTGAATCGTAAAAACAACACTAATCCCGATGTGTCCCAAAAAATCCCGTACCGAAAGTGCCCGCCTCGCGTTATACCGAAAATATTGTCCGTGTTTTGATTTATGGGCCTTAAAAGCGGCCCTCGCCTTGCCGCTACATTCTAGTTATTGTTTTTATTCTTTAAAAATATTGCGGTTTTCTTTCGTCGGTTATAGAACAACGACTCATTTTATCAAGATTCCGTTCTGTAAATTTTACATATCCAACCGTTAACTTATAAGTATGTATCTAAATATTTATTAGTTCAATACTACTATGCTATTTACCTACTAGCTTATAACTATCTCCCAACGTATTTTACTCAACCGTACTAATTCAATCTGTACGTCGGACTTTCGCAAAGCTTCCGCAAAATGTTCATCCCCGCTCTAACGATTGCAATGGAACCCAAAATCTCAATACGAGGGACCGCTGACTAATTACTGTTTGCAACTGTAATCTTCCTTTAGTTCTGTAAATCAAGCGGCAATAGTATGAACGAAACAGAAATTCACAACGTATTTTGCAATTGCTGACTTTATTTATACTTTTCCTATACATGTTTAATGTATGTTTTGTACCTCAAAGTAGGTTGAACTTTCTGACTGCATATTTACATACTTACTTATTAGTTATAAGTAACAACGTCATAAGTAGGTACCTACTCGTACATGTTACACACGGACAGTTTAATTGTATTCTTCTAATCGACTATTTTATTAAATTTAACTTGAAAAATATAGCTGAAACTACCTGCATAATTCTGTATAGGCCAATTTTACTTACGCAAAAGCCATTTACGTAAGTGGCTCTATTGCTGTATCTGTCATGGTAGGTAGTGCAAAAGTGATATAAAATGTGCCCGAATTTGGTTTCCGTCCAACCCTCTCTGGCACCGCGCTGTCAAGTAATTGTGTCTTTTGTGGTTCCCGACAACGTGTGACCTTTAATAGGCTTCGCGTTTTTTGCCTTTGAATCGCAACATCCTCTATAGTTGTCAGGCATGTGATGTAAAATGTGGTTGCAAATATAAATATCTCTGTGCCATTTTTTGCTCCTTCTGTTGATAAAATATTTTGGAAAAGCACATTTTAGTTGTAAATAATTGAGAAATAAGGATAGTGAAACATAAAAAATTTCAGGATAACAATTACTTAGGTATTATAAATTTGCATCTACTTCTACTACTACCACTATTAGTACGACTATGCATACTCACCCTGGAGGTAACAATGAATGAACAGGTATCATAATAATTAGTGAATGACGTGGACGGAGGTACTCTACTATAGTAGAACAGTATTATGCATAAGTCGAGCTGGCTTGTCAAAGACTCTTTACCTGAAAGTACGTAATGTTCAACTTAATAGGTACATAAATGTACTTTGTTTAATCATAAGCGTTGACTACGTTTGTGATAAAACACAGGAAATATCACATACTCGTTTCCTAATGTTTACGTATAAAAGCAATTTCGGCAAAGCAAGCTCTGACGTCGGTGGCTTGCAGCCTGCAATATCAAACGTGTTCCCAGAGAGCAACTGAATGGGAATATATAATAATCTATGTATTCGTTTTAAATTGTAGCCACTTTGTGGCACGTCCCATTGCGTGTTACGATACCTCGCGAGCTCTGTAATTGTGTTACATACAGCTAATAGAAGGGCGCGTTGTTATTCCTACTCGTAATTCAGGGAAACTCGAGTGTCTTGTGTATTTACGCCGGCACTTAGTCTTTACTTAGAGTACTTACCGATGAGAACAGGAGAAAGACCTAGCCCTTCTTATGTAAGTAGATGATACTATTATGCGAGCATTAAAAACATCTGAAATGTAGGTTAGCTGTTTACAAGTAAAGCGACACCAATTTACAGTGTACCGGCATAAATAATTTGAAAGTTATTTACAAAAAAACAATTAATTAAATTTCATAGAACCTTATACAATTACGTATTATCTCGTAGTTGAAATAATTAATAGAAGAAACTTTTCGATTATTACTTATTCATTTCGATACTGTAATCACTGACAATTTTGATATTAGAAGTTTCACTGCTATGTCAGTCGTATCGTCTTTTAAGTTTCAAGTTTCTACGAAACAGGTATATTATTATGTCAACTTTTCCTTTGCAACGGTTGGCCAGACTAGTCGCCGTCGCCGTTTATCAAGGTATATAATCACGTGTATTATTAATTTAGCGGCGCTAGTATTTGTACCCCGTCGCTAGGAGACACCGCCAGGTGCGTGCTATCCCATACAGTTATTGATTTTATTTTACAGTTGCCTTCGATGTATTCATTACGCGATATATATACGTATGAGGTTATCAGGCCACCATGTTATTTACAATTTACAAAAGTCGTTTCCGAGTAATTTCACTAGGAACTTATATTTATTACTACCATACTGTTTTACTTACAGTTTATATACTTACACACATTATATAACGACTTTTTCTTTTCTCTACACCTATAGAAGATTCTGTGTCTCTATACCTATATAAGATACGGTTTTTGGAATGAATGTTAGTTCATCAACAAAACTTGCTGGAACAAAATAATTTTTTTTTATAATATCTGTTAAAAATATTACTGATTCAAAAAAATATATCGCAAAAGAAAGTAATCGAACCAATGTTTCTCCCTCGCCCTCAAACAAGGATCAAAACACTGAATACAGTTCATTTACGACAGGCAGAACATTGGTTTTCTTGTATTCGAATTGGACGATATTAAGTGTATCAAAATGCTCATGAATTTTGATTTCAAAACACTTATGGGTCCATTTTTAAGGGCAACTATGAAAAAATCGTAAAATAAATAGAAGCTTTTCTTGTGAGTATTCTTTCTATTTAAACTGAGGATATAGCAGTAGACCAAACGCACATGTACCTTTTGTGAGTTTGATGTTTGTCTAGTCCGAGAAAAATCTTGTTTTAAAAACCACTGCCCTGGCCCACAAGCCACGGTGAGAGGTCTGGTCACAGTATATTATTGGTGTTTTTCAAGTTAGTCGGCTTATGAAGATTCAAATTACGATATAAACTATATGTGATGGTGACACTTTGGCCAAATCCCCCGTCAAGCAGCTTCATCAGCGGACTGTAGTGATTCAGACAAGAATGTACATCCAAAAATATTCCACATTTAAGATTAAGTAGTGTGTTTAACAAATCATACTGATAGTAATCATCAATGTGCGTGCCATCTTAAACTTGATCTCCAAAACCTTGTACTCGTGACGTGGATACCTCATCGATCTTCCAAAGTCCCGCTAAGCTCGAGGGGTCGGAGAAATAACCCGCGGATATCCCATAACGAGTGCTACAAATACGAGTCGGCCATTTTTCAAACTTGCGAATTTCGGCCTGGAATAATGGAGACTCAGAGCCTGATTGTATGGACAATGCGTGAAATGTAGGCTCTTACGATGGATAAATTTATCTTCGGCGTTATTAATGGAGCTATGTTATTTCAGGAAAACGATGTCGGTAGGTATATGTTCATAATCAGGGATGTTTCCGTAATTTCAGCATAAATTCATCAGAACTTGGGAAGGAAATAACTATTTACTATGTTGAGTATTGAAAACGAGTGGACACTGGTCTCCTTTACTTAAATAAACAATGTTTCACATTCAGTGAAATGTAGCTGCAAAGAGACACAGACCAGACTACTTAACTAAACAAAATAACTACTTACTTAGTAATAACTACGAGCAATGTTTAATAAACCTTTATAAACCTTAAACCTTGGTTTTATCAAGCAATGAACATGCACAATGATTGCAATAAGTACAGGTTGAAGTTATTCCACTTAATAAGATCATTTCCCTCATATTATTCAACCTCATTTTTCACCGAAATCGTTCATAATACCGGATTTAATAGTAAAGCGCAGACAAACCGCAAGCGATTCCCCGCCGTGTAACAAAAGAAATAGCTACGGAATAAACATTGGAATGAAAGCCATTTTCGCGACGCTCAACCAGAGATATTATGTATTTGTAAATACGTGTAGAACAATTGCGACATGTTATCTTAGTTCGTACAAAGAGTATTTGTGTGCGGTGTAAAAGCATCGGGGAAAGGAAGTTTCGCGGCCTGTTGACAGATCACGCGCGGTTGAAAATGTTTGCACTGTGCCAGCCAGTTCCCCTATTCACAAAATTTCTTTTGTGATGCTCCTCTCCCTTCCAAAGATGCCGGATGTCGAAAAGCTTCTAGCATCAACTTGTTAATAACAACCATATAGTTGATGTCTACGACGAATAAATAGAGGGGTGAACGGGAACCATACTCTTTCTCTATCTTACATTTATTTCTTCCTTGATCGAAGATACAACACATATCGGCTATGTATATATTATAGTCAGAAATAGAAATTTCAGCTTCAGACCAAGGTCTGGCAGCATTTGAACAAATTTGTATTTCTGATTCAAATTGCACTGTATCATATAGCACAAACTGTTGCATGCTGTACAAAACAGATACGAGTTAATTGCAGTTTGAATCAAGGCATACAGTGTTTTGGAGTTGTTTCATTGCTAATAGGTTTGCCTATCCTATGCAGCTATTACTTAGTATATACTAACAATTAAGCCAAGGTGATAGTTAATATTAATATCTCTAATTGGTAAATCGAATGATACTTACGAGTAGAATTGGCAACAAGTTCACTGAAAAAATCCATAGATTTTTTAACAGCTGAAAATCCATAGTTGTCCTTTGAATTTATTCTTTGAAAGCTTGAATATTTTGTTGCCCATTTGTATAGCTGCACTGGAAAAAGATTCCAATAACCTGGATATGGCATCCAAAAAAGCAATATAGGTAAGCCCGAACGGGAATCAATAGTTGGGTTTAAAAATTGCAACACACGAATACGTAGTTAATTTGGCCGACATCGTGCTCCGCTAAGTATTTCGAAGAGCCCTATTGTTTCGTGGACCATTGTTGCCGCCCCCGATCCGCCAGAGCGCGCAGTCGGCGCGAACAACCCAACCAAACCAAGTTTCAGATCGGACGAGTTACAGCGACTTTTCACTTTGTTGTGCGATGCCAATTCGAACAAAACTTTGTTGTTTATCGTATCCATGTTCGTCTATGGGTTGTTTGATATGTAGCGAGGGATTATTTACGTTTACATAGTGATATTTTAGCAAAGAAATTCAATACTATTACTGCTAAAGGCGAAAAAGAGGTTAAAAAACAAGTCCACCAAGTCCCACCGTTCAATGTAGTGCGCTATGCTGGATAAATGTGGGCTGCATTCGAACATTTCGGCGAAATGTCAGGCTTACAAATTCCTCAATATGTTTCCTCCACCGTACTAGTAGGATTTGAACCCGAATCCTCTCCTCTGGGCTATCACCGCTTTAACCTTTATCAGTTTTCTAGGTTAGATATAAATACAGTCGCACGTATCTATATCTAGCATAGAAGAATGTAAGCTTTATTGCATTATTTTAAAAAAATGATAGATATTACACTACACTATTCGGAAATGGCACATTTCATTGAAATTTGAATCTGTAAGAATACGTCACGTGCTAACTTACGAGTACTAACATTGGGAAAAGGTGAGAAATTTTATCATATTTAATTTAAATTATCATTAGCGTCAAAAATCTGAATAGAATGCCTGCTTTTAAAGTCTTTTTGACAGTCATTACTGACCATGCTGATGATACATCCATAGATTGTTATCGGCATACTTATTGCATTTGAAGTATCAAAATGTTACCTTCCTATCATATGCACAACATAAAGTAACTTATGTAAGTAACCATGTAAAGGAAGCTGTAGCAAGTCGGTTAGCGTAAGTTTCGAACGAGACAAGTTGCGGCGGCTTTTCTCCCCAAAGTTAGCCGTTGCGTTGCGTGATGCTGATTCAACCTCCAACAAAACTTTGTTGTTTACCAGTCTACAGTTAATTATGACGAGGGTGAGAACAAAATAACATCATGCCACTTCCTAAAGCTCATGTAAAGTTTTACAATATTACTTAAAATATATCTTTTAATTTAAGTAACTACGCTACTATCCGAAGTGCGCGAATAAACGTGTCGCCCTGAAAACCAGCAGCTGTGGTTGTCCACGACCAAACTTACTATCTAAACCTTGTAAAGTATTTTGAAATTATTTTCTTTTCGTTAATTATTATGTTTTTCTCCATTATTATGTATTATGTACTGACAGTAGGTACATGAAAAAATGTAATGGCGTTCATGAAACTTGTAGAAGTACCATTATAATGAAAAATAAATGAATCTGGTACTGAATAGAAATTAGGTACTCCTCGAGATAAATATCCTACTAGGTTTTGCCCTCAGTTTCTTTCACCCACGGAAAAATTAAACAAACTATCATTATCTTTCTGAGAGAATATTTTAAGTGATGGAGAGGATGTCGTAAGCGCCAAGTTTCATCATAATCCTATCATTTGTTACAGTGTAATCAAATTAAGAATTAGTGTCAGCGCCATCTGTTGACGATGTGCCAGACAGCTTTCCAATGAACGTGCAAAGCATCCCAAGGGAACATAAAAGTATCCCTGGTGCTAATTAAGGTTATCTACCATCTTCTTATGTACCACGTTTCATCCAAATTGTTTTGTAGTTTTTGTGTGATTGAGTAACAAACATCCAAACATCCTTACAATCTATCTCATATAAACTAGTGGTAGGATTTTGAAAAAAAATATTAGCAGGCTTAGCAGCAGTGTCGTCGATGGGAAAGATAAACAATGGAGAGCTAATTATAAGGTTCCACTTTGAGGTACACAATATTTGGTAAACCTTCCAAATCTCGTTTAATTCTTCCTTTTGTTTAATATTGTCCTGGTTGTCACAATGCTTAATGCTAGCTTTTGTATGTAAATTGAAATTGATATAGAAAATTAAGCAACACTTATCAAGTTATACTTTACATAATCAATTATTGAAGGTCAAATATTTTTTTAATAACTTAACTTACCAAGGCTTTTGCTCTTTGTCTAGAAGTCCCTGAATTACTCATATATTATTATTCAAAACGACAAACGTAGTCCAATTAACCTTCACCGGGTTCAGTGCCTTGGCAAGTAATAATTTTTCAATCTTGTTTACCTTTTTCAATTTTAATTTCTTATAACTGTCCAATGGAAAATCGTGGGAGTAGTGTATAAGAATATAATAAGTATAAGACCGGTAAGGTTGGTTAATTGCTCTATTATTTGTTTGTTTTATTTGATGTCCATAATATTGCATAAGTATTGATGCAACCTCACACTAACCTGTATAAACAAACTTACCAGCCAAATTTGCATAAACATACCGTGTACCTAATCAATGTCTACCAGATGTTTGTTTGTTTGTTTGCTGTAAACCTTCGATCAATAATGTACTATTGATCGAAGCTGTAAACAGCATTATGGGAGGTGTTATTAAAAGTACCCATGTACCGAGATAATGTAATATTGATGCATTATTTTCAGTTTACAGTTATCATTAGCTCAATACTTGGCACAATGCAGTACTCCAACGCGCCTTGAGACTATATTAAAATTCAGCCATACAAAATGTATTTACGATGGCAACTAATTTATAATTTTTGGGAATACACTCTTTAGAAATATCGTTGGTGGAAAAGGCTTCGTAGATTTTGAACAAAGAATCTATAGATAGAGTAAGCACAGAGGAAGGACAGTTAGGTATATATCGTTATTCTGTGGTAAATATAAGTGTATAAGTGGTACTAAGGCAAAAGGCTTGACCTCTGGGCTGAAGAAAAAACACGCTTAAGTTGACATATTATAAGAGTGTTATTTCTTCATAATAATACCATAAATAAAACTAAACGCCCGTGTAATATAACGTTAACGAGTTCGTTTTACGTCCTGTAAAATAAATACCGTCATTAAAAGAAGCAAGCACAACACGCAACATACGCTGAAAAGTCAGAGAGCCCTCAGTGTCAAAATATTTTACTCGACGCCAACCCTGACACGAACGGGGAAAGGCTAACAATAAATAAAGCAGCGCCACCCACTAAATTATTTTAGCCCATTAACGCGACAGGGCCGACACAAATTAATCACTGGAATGACAGCAAAGGCGCTTAACACTTTACTCCTAGAGTAAGCTTGCAAACCTTGACATTGAAACAATAAATTTACAACCTTGTCTAGTGGCTTAGTTGTAAAATAGTTTGCAAAAATTGTGCGCAAGTTCAGGTGGAAACTTTTTAACTCATTTACTTTTGCGCGACTTTTTTCGTCGACGTGGATATAATCGTTGCTCGGATCATCCACACTTTGCTGTGTGAAACAAGCTGCCCCCGTTTGCTCCATAATTAGTTGAAAAATGAATTAGATGTATTTTGCCTGTGCCGACGAGTAGGTGTATAGTTTCAATTAATTCATAATTAATAATTACTTACTTTCACACTTTTAATAGATCATACACATAATTCTCAAAGGGTCTTTTTCATAACGAATTAATTAGCCTTTTATCCGGCGACCGGACAAAACAGATACGCCTGATTAACTATGGTAGAAGTAATAAATTGATTGAAATATTCACCTTTCAATTATTTTATTTAATCTGTTTTGGCATTACAGTGTCCCGCAACGTGAATCTGACATAATATCAACTACTAAAATTTAAACGATATCGTTATTAATGCAAGTGAATAGATAGCTTTTACACCCCATCAGGGTGTGTCTATCTTTGTGGCTTGTCCATTAGCAAAACCAAACATTTGATATTGGATCGGTTCAAAGCTGAAAATGTAATTTATATAGATTCTATTGAAAACTGTATTTGAGCTTAACATTACCATTCGAATTCATTCGATTGGTACCTATGATTATTAATAGTTAATCGTAATTAATAAATCTTATTCTGTAAGTGTTGGAATTATACTTATCGCCAAGCTAATAATTTAACTTGAAGCTTTTGAAACATGAATACTACATGATTAATTAATTACTATAAGTGAACGATACAAACACTTAGTAGTAAAATTACATTATACAATATTGTACAGAGGAAATGATACTTCACGTTTTTGTTTCCCACTTCAAATCAATAATTTCATAAGTAAATAAGAAATGATTATGTATATATTAATAAAGCATAGATAGAAGATTGTCGGAAACATCCAATTACTCGTACGCTATCCTCGTGTGTCAGTTGCACCCAAAAAGTTTGCCCCGATGTGTGTTAGATTGACGTCTGAATAAAAACGGAGATGATCAAACTTAATCTGTTCATTTCTTTTCCGTGAACACAATTTTCATAAATATTAGAGGAAACATTTGTGTGTAATGTTTTCACATAAAAACTACTGCACCGATTACAAAAATTCTTTCACCATTAGAGAACTGCATCTTCACTGAGGGACATAGGCTTTATAATATTACTAGGTATATACCAAACTATTGTTATCACTAATACCACGCGAGCGATGCTGTGGGCGTCCACTAGTGTAGTATATTTGTGAGAACCCTATCTGTATAATATATTGAACTACAACCAGAAACTACTCTAATTGGTCGGACACTATAATCTGACTTTCCTATCTCTTAAGAGGAGTAGCGTCCATAGCCCACTGGCTCGCGTCGATTCAATGTGATCGACAAAGTTAAGCAACGACGAGCGCGGAACTCATTCATGGCAGAGAAAGAACTCGTAACTAGGTTGGCCACTAATCCCTCCACCAAACCGCATTGGAGCAGCATGCTGGAGAATGCTCTAGACCTCCCTCCCGCAGCTGTGTCACCCGTGTGGGGGACACCCGTGCCCAACATTGGGGCGTCTTAAGTTGTAGCCGAAAGGAGATATTATATAGTATCAGAGTATATAATTATGGACATACTTATTAACCTTTTTACATTTCATATATCGATGAGTATTACTACCAAAATCCTTTCGCTTGTCTATTATCTATGGAACGAGTGAAATTCTGTATTTTCGGTCGGCAAACTCCGGCGACTTGTCGTTGCAACTTTGATATTAGTTTGCGCGTGATCGATTTAGCCGCCCAGTTTGACAGTTGCGATCGTGACAGATGACGGCTGCCACCATATCTCGGGGGTGATTTGTCTTTCGCTCGAGCCTTTTAGGGAAAGTTAAGAATTGGTTGGAATAACAACATAAATATTTCGTTTCAAACTCATTATAATTTGTCGAAGCGCGCTTATGAAATATTTTTCTAGTTAAGAAAACGTCTAACTACCTACGGATAAGGATTAATCCTTTTAAATGTTTATTGGTAAAACCACAGTAGGCAAACAATTTTAATACCAAAACAAATAATGAAAATGTTATAATGAAAAAATATAAAAAACAATTTCCAGAGAATAACGAAATATGCGGCGATGTTATAATAATAACCAAAGTCTTAACATAGTGTTCGGAGTACAGTATGAAGAAATAACAATGTGGCACCCGACAATAAATCGGGCCAAATGCGAAAGTTGAAAAAATTGTCATTTATATTTCGTACCCTCCGGCGACTCGACAAAGCTCTTGTGTAAAGGTCTAGTGAATCTCGGGTTTGGTCGATGTTTGCCGAAGGATATCCCGGGACAAACGAGAGCGAAGGCCGTCGATCCAGGGATCATGGCCGCGTTTAGGGACAACAATAGGGATGGAGACGCCCTGATATCGCGATATACATTATCTTTGTTGACACCACATCATGTAAGGTCGTTTTTGTTGCCAATTTTCGCATTGTTGTAGTTAAATAACTTTAGACCCACGATCCTCTATTGTGTAGCGCAAAGAGAGCGGTCCCTCCATTAGATAATAGCGGTGGGATTTTTCTTCATTCGTAATTTTCATGTGATAACAAATATAATGGAGAAAGGAAATAGAGATATTGCCCAAAGTTTTTTGTCCCACTATTGGACTGGAAGTGGTCATTAATAGTGTTAATTAAAGATGTCCAATAGCCTTCTGAATTTTATATGGGTATACACATATACCTGACATGAAACACTTCGGTAATTTATCTTGCAATGATTTAAAAGAAAATCAATTTTAAAATATATTTAAAAGTTGAAGAAATTGTGGTAAATAAATTTATATAGTTTTACACACGTGAGTTTACTGTTAAGATAAACACGGACCAGTTTCGTTGATCCGATCACATAATGTTTACCTTGAGAGATTTGCAAACACCCTTTGTGAGGAGCGGACGTCCAATATATCACACACTAGTGTGGAAAATACATACCTACATTAGATATTATGGCGTCTTTTAAGTGTAATAAATTTTGTTTATGGCCTTAGTAGACCGTATACTGCACATGGTGAAGAATTTTCTACTATCTGAATCGTTCTGTAGAAAAGTTAAGCTTTTTGAAATATATTTGTGTAGTGTTGAAGTATGGTAATTTAAAATTACAATAGCTTTCAATACACTTTTATTTTACTGTACCATACTTTATCATACTGCATAGTACATCATCAAAAATCTCCACCGCTTCGACTGATATCTACAATATTATTTTGGGAATTGATAATAGCAAGATATTATTATAAATTCTGCTATAACAATAGCATATTATTTAACAAGTCTTAACTAACAGGACAGGGCTAAGCGATTGTGGTCACATTGCAAGTCTCTGTTGCTAAAACAACCCATAGACGTCCCTCAGTTGGTCTCTAAGCCAGGGCTGCGTCTAGAGCATACTACGGCGCTGTTCCAATGTAAATTGGTTGAATGGTAGTCTTTAATAGGGCGTGACAAGGCTTAACGATTGTTTTTGAATACAATTGAATACAACCAACGGCTTAACGTGCCCTCCACGAAATCTTGCCAGTAGCGGTCACCCATCCAAGCCTTAGGGGCTTGGAGGGGTGGGTGGGCATTCAAATAATTATTTCCGGAAAGCTATGAATGAGTGCAAAGTAGACGATGTGAAAGTTCACAATAAATTTCTCAGTAGTAGTAGGTACAGTTAATCCTCGCCAGTTGGCGCATCGTAAAGCCGAGAGACAATTAAGGCACTTGACCCGATTGAGGAAGGTGAGTTGACGCGCAGCGGGTCAATGAAGCTCGCTGGGACAGATGGCTAATAGATTTTTCGAGTTCATCACTTCTATTTGTTGTTCAATGATGATGATAAAAACTTGTCATATGACAAAGATTGTCTTATGTGTGACAAATCTTGCAGGTCGACAATATCCTTGATTACAATAGTCAAAGGTAGTATAACGTAATGCTGAGTGGTACATCACCATTTGTTTGCCCAGTGTCCTTAAAAATGTTAGATAAAAACGACCAAGAAGTCGTCGCATCCTATTCCACCATGACTTGACAAAATCAAATGACTTGGCTTCTGAAAAGGTAGAGTTAGCCCATCCCGCACATAGCCCACACCTAGTAGACACCTTTTTTTTTCGCTGGGAAATGCTATATTTACGCAACCCGTTTTCGCTGGGAAATACTATATTTACGCAACACGCCCTCACTCCCTAGTAGACACTGGGATTTCTTTATTTTCCCAAAAATTTAAGATTTTGTGTAGAGGTATGACATTTACGGGACCAGAAAAACAGTTAATCGATTTATAAGACGTTATCACGTTAAAAATTGTTTAAAATGTAATGAAGAATACTTTGAAAATCAGTAACTTTAGATGTTACCTACTTCTTTTATTAAAGAGATACGTAAAACTTTCAGTGTACCCCACGTATCATAACAGTATGATATCATATATAGTTTCATCCCAACAAATCCGTTTCTTTTAAAAACACTAATAGCATTTCTCTTCTCTTTCAGGTAATGCATATTTGAGTTCTTGACTTTCCCCGGCTATGAGTCCCGGGGGCACAAGTGGGTAAGTTACAAAAATACTTCACCTACTTTCGACAGGGCTGCCTCCCTCCTCCTGTGCCCCTGTTCCGACGGATACGGATACGCGGTTAAAGACATTTTGTTTTTCATTTATGTAATTAATTGTTTATGTAACCGAAATGAACGTAAAATGGATTTGACGCCACCGCGCAGGTTTCGCTGTTGGCTTCGGTACAGGCTTTACCGAAGCCAACAGCGAAACCTGCGCGGTGCGGTATGCAATGATTCAAGATGTAAAACACGTTTTGGCACACAAGGGCGAATTAATCTTACTCAAATAAATTTCTGCTTTTTACTGGTTCAATCATGAAATCAAATTAAATACTAATGAATTTAGTAGAAAAACTGTCAGAGCTAATGTATATTATGTATCGTCTAAACGTATCGTATTTTAAACGCGCCCACGATGCCGTGCAGATAACGCGCGGTTAACGCGCGTCTAACTAAATTCAGACGCAGACTGTTCGTCATCTATAGCTATCTATAGTGCCGTGAGCGCGCGTATGTGATACGCGCGTTGCTACTTCAATTTGTAAGTAAAGTGCAAAACAAGCAAAATTGGAAATACCCATTAAAAATATCATATAAGGCCGCGACGACCCATCTGTAGGGACTGCTTAAATTTCATTAATAAATGATTTTTATTTCACTGTCGATCGTATTCACAAAATTATATGTCCTTAAGGAACATGGAGGAGTATTTTATGTTTATACTAAAAAAGTGTGTTTTGTGAGTCGCATATCAGCGGTGGGTCGTCTCCCCGGAGCAAGGGAAATATTAAAATATCTGTCTTCGGGGAGCCAAAATACACGACGAAAGAAAAGATGAGGGCACAATTTTGTCGATTCGATGTCCCCAATTCGTTTTCTGAATTCTTAATGGCGCCACCGACTCGGCTTCATTCCGTAATCGTGTCGTTTTCGTACTTAATCCGCGCTCGCCGCCGACTATAGGTTTTTTATAACATACTACAACACGTACATACCTAACAAGAATTTAATTGTTAAGCCGGCTGTGAACTCTTACAAATTAATAACGTATCGTTTGCCGTTGTACACTTTGCTATTTTACTTTATCTAAATTTGTAAGTTACTATACATTTTAATTCTTTTTGTATCTTTTTACATCTCCCACGTAAATTTTTACTGGTAATATGAAAAATGTGCCTGTCATTAACCGCCAATGCGATATGTTGATGGGGGGTTCCTTCCCAGGTTCATAATCAATCAAAGTATACTGTTGCCCCATTCATAAATACGGTACTGAATGCATATTTATTAACTTATAGAAAAATAAAGCATCAACTTTGTAAACCGGATAGATGAAAATGTACTGAAATGACGTTCATTAAGCATAAATAAATGAAAATAAAACTAAATATGAATCTATATTTAATGCACAACTTATACTTAAAAATTATACGTTGGTAGGTGACCACGTCATTGAATTTTACGAGGTTACCCCAAACACTTCGTGTTAACTACTACACAAATCGGAGATCTGAATATTAGGCTCTTATCGAATCATTCCAAATACACACACACACACACACACGTACACATTTTTATTAAGCGTTGAAGTAACACTATATTCCGTATTTTTTCGTTGTTTACGCTCGTAAATTTTCCTAATTCCATGAACTCTAATTCCCTGGTCCGGTAATTGATCCCCGCACTCGATCCCGCCTCGCCTTTGTTTTATTGCTCGCCGCCAACGGCTCGGCTCGGATCGCCAAAGGCTCGCTAAAATGACATTTTTTCTCACAACTGTCAACTTCGAATAGGAAACGCTTATTTACTGTTTTTCTCTGTGACCGTGATGGAATTAACTTTGTTCGTTGTGTCTTAAATTGGATCTTGTAGTCAAGTATGCTACGCTATCATATTTGATGATATTACAGAGTTTTAAGAAATAAAAAAATTCATCTGTTGTAAAAGTGAAGGAAAATATATTGAAGAAACCTGCAATTCAGCCATTACGCACTTGATCAGAGTCTTGGACTAAGGCCTTACCATTCCCATTCAGAGAGGAGATCCGTGCATAACAGTGGGACAAGAAGGTATGTTTGGTAGACGAAATAAGTTTTACATACCTGATCTACTACATAAATACAATCTACAAAAAAAAGTACAAAAAAATACAATCTAAGTTTGTTCTTATTCTTCGTTCTTAAGTAATTTTTGGTACTTATGCTTTCCTGCTGTGTATTTGAGTTTCTGTCAGTTGGAATTTATGACAGCATGATCAATGATCAACATGGTTTATTGAGTACTACCTAGTTTCGGTATAATTATCAGATAGTATAATATACAAGAGTAGTATATATACGATGTAGTATAATATACGAGGTGGACTGACGACTTGAAGAGGACAGCGGGAAACCGTTGGATTCAGAGGGCGCAGGATCGGGAGGAGTGGCGACGATTGAGGGAGGCCTAT
>DWTT01000370.1:0-16386 GCA_018250895.1 Carterocephalus mandan | reverse complement strand
TTACTTTGCGGAACTCCATTATTACAAACCAAGGATTAATCTACTTTGCAACAATCCGCGAACAAAAATGTATGGTGATGTATGCTTCATGCACGCAGCACCTCCCTCCCTCCCACACAGGAAACATGCACACGCGATTAATACGATACTTTCGCTGAGGTCAAACTTCAAAGAAGTTGGAGCTCCATACCAATTTCAGTTTTATTTTATTTGGCTTGTCACAAATTTTAATGTCATTTTGGAAATATTAGGTCCAATTACCCGGCAATACAATATGTTGTAGCAGTTTACTTCATATGCGTGGACGCAGAATCCGTCGTTTAAAAGTCATCAAAATCCAAACTAAAACGACATTTTCAATCTTGAGACCAAGAAAATGTGTATGCTGTATTAGTAGGCAGCTCCAATTTCTTAACTTTCATCTCAACCAAGAGAAAGAGTACATCGCCGCGTGTGCAGTAATAGAAAATTCGCCTTACCCTGTTATGTGTCTATAATTGTTCTAGGATTTCTAATTTTAATACCTATGATATCATTTCCGATATTTATCGCCGCCCAGAAATGTTTATGTTGTAGCGTTTTAAGAAAAATTATGATGACTAACGATAACTATAAATTTCGGTCTTCAAATACATTTTCAGATTATTGATTTATATTTGCTCTTACACTAAGGAAATCTCTGCGTATAAACAATTTACTTGTATCTAATCAACTACATATTTCAGTGGTATTATAGCAGTATTCTAGGACTTTATATTGAGAGAAAAGAAATTAAAGAAAGCGATGCTGCGATGACGATGCTCGTATACAAATACAAACCTTTACTGCGAGTTTTGCATTTCAACCTTCGAATTTCAACGAAAGCGTGTATAATGTTTGGTATGACGTCACTTTATTTACCCTGCCGGATTAAATTTCTTGCTATTTATTTTATAATTGTGTTTATAGACAATGTATACAGTTGTATATATGTGAGTGTTGTTGTTAATATATGTCAATATGTTCACAGTTTGTACTTTTCGTATTACCCTTATAAAATGTAACTACAATGGTAGTATATTATTTTCTCTGTGGTATTTATTATACATATACATATTAATCATAATCATATTTGTCAAAATCAATATAATAATCATAATTTTTATTGCCTCAAGGGTAACATCACAAGTTTAATAATTATTACATCATGGACTGGGGCCGCGTGCGTTGCAATTGATTATAGATATATAAAAATTATTGCTTTCGTTTATTTATGTAAAAATAGTTAAAATTAATAATAATTATATCAACATATACACACATATACATACACACATTTCACCAATTATATTGATGTCTTATGAGATGGTGATCCTAATGTCATATACTGGGCACAAAAAAAATAAAGAGCTATTTATGGGTATTTAAAGTTAGAAACGCGCAAAAATACGTTGTCTGACCCGGGAACAAACCCAGGACCTACCTAAATAGGTAAGTATTATTCGAATGTGGCATCTGTGCACACTGAAGGTTACGCTTACTTGTTGCTGAGCCAGTTGGACGCGTCTCATATTCGCCTCTACTACTCTACCGTCGAAAGATCATTGGAATACTGTGCACGTACCTACCTACAGGATGTTTCACGTAGTAATTTGCATAGCTAAAACCCATAGATGACCTACTGCTGGGTACGGGTCTCCCCTACACATAGCTGCAGGAGGTCTAGAGCATACTCCACCACGCTGCACCAATGCGGATTGGTGGGGGGTATTCGCCAACCAAATGGTGAAATTTCTCAAGCCATCGAAGGTATTTAACAAGGCTTAACGACTTAACGTGCCCTACGAATGGTAGCGTCTATGAAATTTTGCCAATAGTCACCCGGTCACCCATCCATAAATCGACCACGCCCGTCGTTGCTAAACTGTTTCGATCACATTGAATTTACGCGAGCCACTGCGCTATGGACGCTTCTAGCATATTAAGTAGTAAGATTCGAGTCTGCCATGAATTTTTTTTATATAAGTATGTAGATACTAAGGTATTAAATGTACCTACCTACTCTAAAATCCAGACTCCGATCAGTTACCGGGCACATCAAGTTAGAAAAATCCAATACCTAGTTGTTACCCGGCCAGGTGTGGGCGAACGACGAGTTCAACTTGATAACTTATAATTTGTATCATCAGGAATCAAAACCTGAGCCGTTTAATTTATTGACTCGACTAATACAATGCTTAGGTATATTATTTATTATAAGCTCTATAAATCCTTTCTCCATGCTATATATCCATGTTCATACTTTACGTATAGATAGGTACGGGTCCCTATTAATTGGAAGTTTCTTGATATTTCCACGGCGTGGCGAAAATGATACGTCACGATCATGACCGATCGTAAAATAAGAAAATAAAAGCAATCGTAAAACCAAAGGCCGGGTTTCAGAAGCGTTCTTTTCGTGTTTCGACGTTGGAAACTGTTCAATAATTAAGGTAAAGAGTTGTTTTAGAAACACTTAGATATAACGTTGATTGCTTTCTTCTTCTACAAGATCAATACTGTAAAAGGTTACTTTCAAGAGCTTTCCTGTAAGTACCTAAACTGTAATGACAATATAATTTTTTCATATTTCCTTTTAGTATTATAATAAATAATCTGAATATGCTAAGTTAAGAGTACAATTAGTAATGTTTGAAAAATGTGAATTCATTAAATTAAATACAGTGAAAGCTCTTTCTGCTAAATTTTTTAAAAACAACTTATTTTCTACACAAACACTTATTGGCAATAAAAGAATAGGTACTTAGGTAAGTACCTGTTAAATACAATATTGAAATACTTATTTTAAAAACTACATATAAATCAGCATTCAAAAGTTATATTTTTTCATCGTAGCTAATCCTAGTTCATCCTAGCTCTAAGGAAATTTTGTTTATCCAGTGAAAAAATAAACAATTGCCTACAAAAATCATATAATTAATTCACTTACCTAAACTATAATATCCTGAAATCCTTCCGCAGTTCCAGGTGTGAGAGAGCCGTGGCCTACAGTCGACGCCTATGAGTTGCAGCTTAACTATAAAATACTTAACCCCGTCTTAGTTCTTCCCAATACTCACTTCCAAACAATACAATGAGATTTTTTATATATTTCAAAAATCTTCTTTAGCCACTATTTATAATGTTTTAGATGGTGATGGATCGTTCGAGCGCGCGAAAAAGTTTCACTTGGGCGGGCGGCGGCGGTTCAACAAAGGCGGGCATTTCGCGCACAGCAGATTATAGACTCAGCCGTGATGCCGTGAACAGCGGCCGAACGAGGTTGGACGAGGGTGCGCGGCGTTAACATACATCACTTGAAATACGATTGCGAAATTACTTTTGTCTTATATTTCGGGTCTGCGTACTATATAATATACTATTTAAGAAATATATAGCACTCAAAAATACTATGTTTTAATTTGATGGAAGGATTTAGGATAAACCTTTATACTTAATACTTTATAATACTAATAAATATTTTATAATACTAATATGGGCTCTAACAAGTAACAAACAGCGGATTACTGAGCGCTGAGGTACTTCACCCACTATGTTCAGGTACTTTTCATAGGTCTCAATGTTGTAAAACAAATAATGTTACTAAAGGTATACTAAATATGAGCAATGCTCTTATTTTGCAGCTTTTTTATTTAAAATTAAAATGCTTGATCAGTAGGTATTCAGAACAATCTACAGTAACTTTAGGTATACGTATGTCGCAGCCGTCGCAGGGTTGAGGTTCGCTCGACCATATGAGGTTGCAAATACCTATCGTCGAGACGAGATGTGGCCACATCGCTTATCTGCCCCGAGAAGGGTCTCACACCTTTCTGAAATATACGCGCGAGGCCCTTGTGGTCATTAAATATGCACCACCACGTTGTAGTAATGTATAAAATGGGAAAACAAAATTAAATGTGACTAAACACATATTATCTGTGCTGTTGTTATCTGCTGATGATTTTGATGGCAAGACTTTTTAAAAGTGGAATAATTTTAGGCACAGGTAGATAGATTTGTCTGCGTACCTCGCTGGCAGCGTTGCCAGATTATTTTTTTGCCAAGTCGGGATTTTGGAACATTCTGAGTGAAAAAAGCGGGATTCTTTCGTCGAAAGCGGGACATAGTAAAAAGAAGTTTTTAAATATGTATTTATCTTTTAATTTGAATTCAAATTACGTTTACGTGACAGTTATTAATAGATAGAAAAAATAGCAATAGAAAATGTATTTTAATAAAAATATAATGTTTTAAATCAGTTTTACGTTACTATCATTAAATAGTTGAGTCTTATTCGTCTTCTAAATAAATAAAAAAGAAATCAAAATCAAAAAAGTTCATGAGAAAAATATGGCGTTTCAAACAATAGTCTGTGGAGTGAGTGTTGAGTGACAAATTGCAACTTACATTAAGAGAATGATTATTTTTAAGAATTACTTATTCATGATATTTCTAACGTCTTTTAAAATTTCCTTTTTCTCTTTAATCAAAATGAAGAACTCTTCACAGGATAGCTGTAGATTAAACTGGATGAGTAACCGCCCACGCTTCCACAGCACGGCGAGTTATTTTCGACAATTATTTTTTAAACGCTACATTTTACATGTCACATGATAACGGGATGCAGTTGTGTGTTGAAATACTTTTCACCTGAACCTAAACATAGCTGTTTTAGGTTCCATAAAATAGGTGGTAGTGAGCCTATTATCATTTGTTGCCCGGCCGGGATTGGTACACGGGATCCGCGGTTTGGCGCTTAGGTAACTCACCACCGCGCAATCGAGTAGATGTAATACGAAAGCTGCAAAATTCGTTGATACTGATTTTGCTAGATATGATTATTTATCAGCCAAATACAGATGTATTTATCGCTATCATTTACTGATTAACATGATTGCAGTGACCGAGATTTAGATATTGCCGAAGCTTATTGATAGATAGTAAACGGTAGCTTCTCTTTACAGCTGAGTTTCTCCTTCCATCCAGCACTTAGAAAATTTGCTTCAACTGAAACATTGGGAAGAAAGCATTAAGACTAGAAGGACCGGCGTCAAAGTCTGACCTTGAATGCGCAGAAGTCTGTTTTGTAGTATCGTCTGGCGCTGGGCGAGCGGTTTGTCAGTCGTAAGCGCTGATTAGGTCGCCATTGGTATTATTACGCCCGCACTGATACCCCATGGGCAGCTATCCTCTCCTGGTTTTGTTCAGAGCTAAACTTTTGTGTCGTGAGAGATATATTTGTCCGTGTCCTTACGTCAGGTAACCGGAAGCTGGCAGCTTCTTTGCCCAAAACACTGTTGGCTGGGTGCAAACTCCGAGCTGACCCGACCCTTGGCTAATGCCAAGGGACGGGAGCACTTGACTCTCCACAATCTGTGTTAGGTAATAGGTACGAGTACAATAACTTTTAAACACAACATCCAGCGATGCTTATGCAAGTTATTGTTTAGTTCCCGGTAGAATGGATTAGCAAGATAAAACGAGGTCGAGTTTGTGTTGTGCTATTGGTGCAGATAACACCAATCACTGTCTCAATAATCCGAATGGATTACATGAACATTTATTTCGGAGCTTCACCTTACGGTTCTACATTTATTGTCATAATATAGGTTATTAGTATTTCTGGTACACCTAGGATATATATCTGCACAATCTGCAGCTGTTTTGAATGGATGCCTGTGTTTATATGCAAATATAGATGCTTCTAGTATATACATCGAAGCTAGAGTAAGTACACCTAATTTTTTGAACGGACGGAATCCTCCGTATTTCCGTAAGAGTGGGAACTCGAAGCTTTCACTCAGTGAACCAGGAAAGACGACGCAGTTTGAGGTTGCATGGCGTTCCAGATATGTGTTGACATTTTTGTGTCGCATTCCTGAGGACTGTGAAAAGTCTGTTATCGACACTACGCTGTAAGCGCTGAGGACTGGCCTGACCCTAAACACCGCTGCGGCTTGAGAATCTGACCACTCGGCGCGGCGTCTTTCCCAATATCTGAAAGGTTTATCAATCCTGAAGCCACGGATTAACGTTATTAACACTACCTACCAAAAGCTTTGCCAGTGTTAATCTGTAGCTGTACTCCAATTTCTTTGGTCTGTAAACTCCAAAGTGACAAGATAAAATCTTACGCTGACGACACCGGCGTCGCTTGCCATTCTGGCAGATAATGATCTGCGGGAAAATACTGGAAGGAGGGCTGCCTCACCGCTTGATAGTCGATCGTATAATTCGCCAATTCTTTTTCTTGTAAAATTTCATGCTTACCCACTCAGTAATTCTAAAAGATGCTTTCAAGTAGACACATTTTGCTGTACATTTAAAAACGAAATGGAAATGTATCTTGATGATGTCATGTATTGTCCTGGGTTCGTTCCCTCGGTATAAAAGGATTTGTCTAATGTAAAAGTAGTAGCTCGATTTAATTTGCATCCAGTGTATAGCCCCTAAAACAGGTGGGTGAGGTGTGGGTGTTACACACTTTTCCCTACCACTTCAGGATAATACGGTTGGAGGCTTAATATAAACCAAAAATCTTGGCTTGCTCCAAGAAACTAGCTAATATAAGAATAAGCATAAGCATATTATTTTACAGATAAGTTTATGTGTAGGCTTTTTTAGTATAGGTACCTACGTGAAAATATGTATGCCTTGTTTTATAATGCTAGGAGCGCCACTGCAGGCGATGCTATGCTATGTTACAAATATAAATTGCTACTTAATAAATACAGTAAATGAGAATATTCGACACTATGATTCATCGCAGGCTGCGTCGTCGCGGCGTGGCCTGAGTAATGATCGTGACTGTGCGGAAAGCAACATTGGCTAAATCGTATTAAAGGAGAAAACTAACAATGCAAAAAATATAAATATAACTCAACAGAAATATTGAAATATGAAAATTCTGAGATATCGCTTACCTCTTTTAGAGCATGTCGGAATGGCGATGTTTAGGGAAGGCCTTTTTCTATCAGTACTTCAGTAGGCAATGTTGGCAAGTCGTGGATGGTCATTTACGTTTTTACGTCGACCTCATTCGTAAGCTCAAAGTCGCTCAGCTAGCTATGAAAAGAGCTATGCTCGGTATATCGCTACGAGAAAAGTTTCGTAATGAGAAAATCCTTAGAGAAATACTCGCAGCTCATCGAGTTAGCGACCTAAACATGCACAACAACATTTTCATTAGATCACTGTTTAGCACAGAATTCTATGAAGCTCACACAATCTTTACTTCTTCAACAATGTTGTGCAAATTGAATGTGCAGTTGTCAAAGACTTAACTTTGACAATTGTACAGGCGGTTGTATCGCCCTCGTGTGAAGGTCTGCCGAGTCTGGTCTTATAATGGTTTCTCACCACAAACTTATTTCCAACTTACCTATCTGACGTAAGGGCACAGTATATGTGTTTAGATATAATATATGTCTTATGTAGGTAACTACTTCTCATTCACAATTCAAATGGACAAAACCTTTTAGCACCCAACAAATGTAATCATAAAAGCTGTTTTTCTGTTTCATTTTATTCAAAATGTTTATACGTGGGTATATACATGATCGTATTCGAACGTAGATACTCGTACGTATTACTTTGGAAGACATTTAATACCTAAATGTATTAAGTAGGTACATAGTAAGAAATTAGTACCTGTAGGTACCCCAGTACCCATAGAAAAAAGTACGTGATACGTATTTTAATGTGATAGATTGTTCAGCGATGAAGAGTTCTTTTTGCAAGTTTAAACACTGAGTTAGTTTAAACGAGATTTTTTCTTTGATCTTAAACTTGATGATCTTGGAACATTTCAATCCATTAAGTGCCAAAAGCGACAGACTGACTGACAGGCATAGAATATACATCTTCGGTGACTTCGAACTCAACAATGCAAAATAAAATATAAAAATAAATAATTAAATATGTAATAAAAATAAATTAATACTTTGGATAAAAATATTAAATAGGGTACCTATATACTACAGAAAGGAAACATAACATGCTTAATATTTTATGTTCTTTCTAGGTCGGACAGGTCTCCTCTCCGAATGGGACAACAGTTAGAATAAACTTTGTTTCCAATCAAAAGACATCGGACAGCTTTGTTAAATTTGTGTGTAATTCCCTGAATTGTATCCTGAATTGATTGATTCCCATTTATATTCAGATAACCTTTGTCCAAAATTAATAACCAAAAATGCTTTTACAATTAATCTTCATTACGTTGTTTAGTATTTACTTGTATTGTCTCCTCTTCGTGTTTCGATTTCAACAGTCTTTAGATAAGTAAGAAGTAGGTACTAGTGGACGCCCACAGCTTCGCTTGCGTGGATTAGATATAACAAAAGTTTCGTTCCTGTCTTCTCAAGAAAATAACCTAAAAATAACTCTACCCACTGAAGTTCAAATAGACGAGATATTGACCGGATTAAAGTTCATCCATCCATCTAATCCAAACTTAGTGACATACATCAATATTACATAGGTACTCTAAAAAGAAACCTACCTAACTAAACCATTTAGAGACTTAGAAAACCATTTAGAGAATTCAACTCGTTGGTATGAGATCTAGTGGTCCCAAGGGCGATTGGTAAAAGGTCCTTGGTTCGATCGACAACAACAGTTGTTGCCCGACAACAACTATTTCTACTAACAATATGAAATACCCGGTAGCAGCTCGGAGCCCGGTGAATTGCAAAAGGCTCACCAACTATTACATTGGACCTAAGCATTTATCTCGTAAACTATAGATCCAATCCACATGCTATAGAGAACAAAGTTAATCTTCATAAAATTTTGATTTTTTGATGATAAAGTGACTTACGTTCGTAAGGATTGTCCTGTAGCGCCGGAGAAGGCCACCGAGCGGGTTTTAGTGGGCGAAAGTCCAATGCCCAGGGCCCCTTTTCAAGGTTTCCCACTATCATAATATCCCATATCTCCATTTTTTAACTATCTATATATCTTTTAACATGCTTTTATTTATTTTTATAGGTCAACCCTCCTTTATCTGTTCTGTGGGTCAACCCATAGGAACCAATACGAATTGGACAAGCGATGTGTCACGATTAACAAACTGTGGCTATCGGAGGGACTTCGGGAGAGCGATGTGCCCAACAGTGGGACGTCTATGGGTTATATTATAGTGTAATTAGCTAGGAAACGAATTTATTATTAAGTAGGTAGGTTCCTGCAGCATGATTGTGACCAGAGTACCTACTTGTACCTAGAATGTTAATTCGTATAAATATACTTTGCAACCACCACCACCACCACAACAATTTCTTTGTCCCACTGTTGGACCCGGGCCTCTTTTAAGAATGGGAGGGATTAGGCCTTAGTACATCACGTTGGCCAAGTGGGGTTTGGCACACTTCACATGCGCTCGAGAATATCAGGCATGCAGGTTTCCTCACGATCGTTCCTGTAGCTCGGGATAATAGTGCTACGGTAGCCTCTGCCCGTCGTAAAAGGCGACTTCTGGGGTCGCGGGCAGTGAGAGTGGGAGCTCAAATCGTCCATCATGTGACGTGACCCGAAAGACGACGCTGTTTGTGGCTGTACAGCGTTGTGTAAACCGGGAAGAGCCCGTCTTAGGCGCAGCGCCGGAGGGGACCGGCGCGTTCTACGAGAGATCCCGGAGCCCTCCTGTAGCGCCGGAGTAGGCCACCGAGTGGGTTTTAGTGGGTGAAAGTCCCACATAACCCGGCCGGTCGCTCCCACGACGTCCGGGTACCTTTTCAAGGTTTCCCACTCGTTAAACAAAAAAAAAAAGGTTTCTTCTCACGATGTATCCTTCACCATTACAGTAAGTGACATTTAATTTATTAAATCGCACATAATTTAGAACAGTCGCTTGGGTTTAAACCCGGACCGCTCGAGTGAGAGGCGAGTTCGATAGGCACTGGGCTATAACCATTCTGTTTACTTTGCAAAGGTAACAATAAAGTCAGTGAATTATCTCATAAAATTATTCATTACCACGGCCTCTCTAATAATACGGACTTAGCTTGGCAATTACTTCATAGCGAAGCTAATTATGAGCAATCTAAATTAATCGCCCGAAATCCACAGAGACATTTAAAATTCTAATATACAGACTCCTTCGATTAGTATATTTTCCATGCAAAAACCCCTACCCGGTATAAGTTTAGTAATACCTATCAGGTATAGGTTTAGTTAAGCTGCCCTAACCAGTAGATAAGAAAGGATATTTCCTCTTCTAAAGTGTATGTATGAAACATTTTTATCTCTGAAGTTAGGTACCACCACGGATTACGAGTACAGTAAGTAACACAATATACATGAAAATTTGAAATACACATATAATGATATAATACTTACCTACATCTTACATATTATAGTACCTAGCATACAATCAGTCAGGATATTAATAAAAGAGAAGTGAAGCGTATATCTTAAGTTTACCCCAAAGACTCGGTATATTGGCTAAGAGACTTTTATAATTTACACATTTTACACAGAAACGGGAGTGAGGGGCCAAATGCCTTTCCGGAAGAGGGGCTCGGTGGGTGAAGCCTCCCGCAATGGAAAAACGAATTATCAACTCAAGTTATATTATTTTCTTCCTTCTATGCCAGTGTCAAAGTTTCACAGCCTTAAATAAGAACGGGCCTTATTACGGTTTTATATCACCACAACCCTTTGTTTGCCCACTGTTGGGTACGGGTCTCCTATCGGAAATGGGAGAGGTTAGGCCTTAGCCAACCACGCTGTCCCAGTGCTGACTAGCGGAATGCATGCATTTGGAAACATTATGGATTATGCCTGTAATTTAGGCATACAGGTTTCCTCAGGATTATTTCCTACAGCAGTAACCTTTAATTTTAAATGCACATACGAGTATATAACAGTCTTTGGTGCGTGCCCCTTGAATTTGAACTCAAACCCTTTCGATTGAGAGCTGAGCTGAGATAGTACTGGCTGGGTTGATCTTGTCTAAAACCACCTAACGCTAACCTGTAATGTAATGTATGTAACCTTATATAAGTTAATGTGTATGTGTAACCTTCTGAACGATGACTTGGCAATCGCCTACACTACAGTAAGCTGTGTATGTGTATCTTGTATAGAATGACTTGGCAATCGCATAGGCGGCTCATGTGATTATGTGCGTTGGTCAAGTCAATCTATTGACTAACTAGGTTTCATATTAAATCTCGTGGTGTATCGACTTCGAAAAAAGGAGGTGGATCTATGTTCGACGTTTATTTACGAGTACGTACATCGATAACTTCGTCGTTTATTATCCGATTTTGATGATTCTTTGTTAGATTTAATGTTTTTAGGATTCATATTTTTGGGAGTATTATATTTTAGCTTTTAGTAGGACAATAAGAGTCATCGATCACAGCTGATTGGTGCCCGTGGTGTAACTACATACGAATCCTTTTTGTGTCAACTTTAGCTAACCCTTATCAATATTCTGAATATTTCGCGACTAAATTCTAAGGGTAAAAATGTAGGGTTACAATATTTAACAATTTGACCTGAGTTCTTACAATGTTCTTTCGATAGTAGGTACTCGTAGTCAATTAACATATTTTATACAACTTCAATAGGAGGAGAGTTTCTCAATTAGAATGATGAATCGATTTTGATGATTATTTTTGTGTTTGAAACATTCTTCAAACGTGGTACCATATAAATTTCTAGACACAATTCGGTAGAACCGGGACTGACGGTTTTACGTGCCCTCCGAAGTACGGTAGCGTCCATGAAATTTTGCCACTAGCGGTCCACAAACCGACCGCGCCCGTCGTTGCTGAACGATCACATTGAATCGACGCGAGCCATTGGGCTATGGACGCTACGCACTACACAGGATAGGTTTAATTAATTTTACAGATCTATTAAATTCATGTAATTGAATTTTTGAACATAATAGGTACAATTGCTTCATTATTTATCCACAACCACGGTGTTTAATAATGATGGATCGCACGGCTGAACCCAGATCCGGTGGAAAATTGGATGAATTTTACTGTATTTCATTAATGCTGAAAATAAATTAAATGTAGCTTGTAATGTTATTAAGATCCAGAGTCATCGAATGAATTCTGTACCTCTGTCTTACCTATCACACATGCGGTTACAAAAGCTGTCTGAACTACGAAGCCGAAGGTCAAGATTTGAAAGAAAGCATTAGTTTAGCTAAAACCACTTAGCCAAAGGGCAATTTCCATAATATTTAAGAGGTGAGGTTATGATGACGTAAACATGTTCACCTAAGCCTCCATCACAACCCTTTCTTTGTCCCACTGTTGAGAACGGGTCTCCGGAAGGAAATTAGGGAAGGAATTAGGCCTTAGTCCACCACGCTGGCCAAGTGCGGATTGGCAGACTTCACATGCCTTCGAGAACATTATGATGAACTCTCAGATGATGATGACTATGCCCTCTATTGCTCCGGCATTTAAATCCATAGGGTGAGCCGATTGTAAATAGGACTGAGACGCGAATGGAGCTTTTCGTAAATCTAAATCTGAATTTTTATTCATATACAAGCACGAGCAGAAAGAAGTGTCATGTTAAATTATATATTATGGATAAACAACACAATTAATTGTGTCTTGTCTTAAGCAGCGTGGTCTGTTTAAGACGACACAATCGTATTACTTCATTATCTGCGCTCCTTTCAATACCTACAGTTTCCAATCAACTCAGGTACTCGTATTGTGCTTAGGGCGCGTTCATTAGATTCGCTTTAACTATCGTATTTTTATGGCCTGCCCTACTGCAGTAATCCTCTTAAACGTATTGGCAATGTCGTCAGGCTTTTCAGTAAGATTCCAACGGCTGGATATCGCTCATTCACGTTTCGTTCATAGTCATTGGATTTGCATGATACAAAGTGCTACAACTTCAGGCGAACACTGACTACGAGCTCAATTAATTAACTCTCTTGTATAAGAGTTTGTGGTTATATTACAGCGGTGACAACTCAGTGGCTATCGAACTCGCCTCTCACTCGAGCGGTTCGGGTTCAAACTCCAGCAGCACGCACCAATGACTTTTCTAAGTTATGTGCGATTTAAGAAATTAAATTTCTGAGAGTTCTTGCCTGTTCTCGAAGGCATGTGAAGTCTGCCAATCCGCACTTGGCCAGCATGGTGGACTAAGGCTTAATCCCTCCGATTCCGAGAGGAGATCTGTCAAAGGTACTACAAAGAAAGGGTTGTGATAAAATCAAAGAATTACCCTCATTAATCTTAATAATTTAGGTCTCACACTCAAACAACAACGTTACCTACTTGTAAGTTTTAAGTTCCTAATCTTCTGTCTCCATTTGTGAACAGCTAGATTATTTATAATCTAAGCTGTCAAACTAAAAGTTTAATGTTAGGTGATTAATTCATAAAGGTGAGCATGTCGTATTAGTTCTAACCTCACGATTACCTTGTAATATTATCCTTATATTAATACAGTCCATTCAATAAGTAAGGGGCTTTGTAATTATCTGATTAACTGATCTTTTTTGGAACAGATCAACATTTTCATTCAGGTTATTTATTCATATATTCATTATTCATACATATACAGGTTAGGTATATAGTCTGGAAGAGATCGTACTAAGCGATAAGACCGCAATTTTTATCCATGCCAAGTTCTTCTAACCACGGAAACTACAAAAAAATTAATTATTTATCTATATCTCTATACTGTGATGGATATTGTATACCTATCGTAACTAAGGTTGAAATTTGCCAAAATATTTCTAATTGTCTGCTCTCCGATTCCCAAGTAAACACATTTCGTTTCATCCCAAAGACATTAAACATCTAGCTAAGTACATATATGGCATTTTTACCCACATTTCAGTTCCATTCAGTATATGTAACTGAAATGTGGAGGAAAAATGCTCTAAGAGTAATATTTTCTTGGTGCTTGGGCAAGGAGAACTTACTCGTACCTACATACTCGTACATAATAAGTAGATATGCGTTTTAAGACATTGTTTTGGCTATTATGTTGGCTAGGTATTATGTGTCGGCTGTCGGCTGGCTTGATAATGAAAGTGCTTTGTATAATTAAGCAAATATGTCAACCTCATGTCGTCGTTGCCTATTCAACGAGCCCACCCGCATAACGTACATAAAACACGCCACGCATTTAGGTAGACTTGTGCTGTGAACTTAAGAGATAAGTAGAAGGATACGATATATGGAAAGAATTAAGTTTATTTTTTTGACGCGTTCTCTTTTTGTCTGTTCGCCATTCTGCCATCCAACAGCATCCTGAAGATCATTGCCAACAGATAATACATGTGAGTCATTATGTGCTTTTCGAAGCAATAATGCACATGACATGAGTTTAGTAAGTTTTTGTACATATAAAGGTCACATTGCTTTGAAGGTTTTTTGTTAAGGAGAAATCGTGCGAATCTTTTCCATACAAATTTTCCTCAGAGGAAGCTACAATAAAAATAAAATTATTCAAATACACATGTACACCTCTGTCATCACTATATGTTTTGATATAGAAAAGTACGATGTCCTCTTAAGTAATAATAATAGTAATTGTAAATAAACCACCTCATTTAAAGCGCGATACAACTCTCGACACCCTGAGCCACTCAGAAACATGTTGCCGCCTTTGCCGTCCAGCCCGTCGGCATGTTTGGTTGAGCCCATACAGTGAGTAGAGATTCACCACCTGCCGCTTTTTTAGATTTATAACTATCTGAATGGCAGGTGTTATAGTTCTCCATAGCCCATGTATCAATCCCTCTAAATCCCTCACAATAGACCCAATATAGTTTCAATTCCTTTGCAAAAGTTCCTGTACATCGGGGCCCACCTTCGAGTGTACCAATTGATGATGGAAGGTGGTATCCGCCACGTGTGCCATATCAAAACTCATTAAAATGCGTCGAAGTGGCCTCTACATGTTGGACCCACGCAAGGCTTAGAAATTACCGGGTCCAAATGTGGACCCGGTAATTTAAAAGCCTTGCCTACAGTCGTGATGGATTGTTAGGCTAATTAATTAACGAACTATAAATGTAAATTATCAATTTATTCACCTGTCTTTTGAAAGATTGATAAATACAAATTGTTATTTTCATATTTCATTTTAAAAATATACTAGTAAATACACACAGATATATAATTGAAATAAAAATATTTTTAAAACATAATTCCTCGTTGATAACGAACAATAACAATCTTTTATAGCTACACCATTATAATAATCTTTTAGGTCGTCAACTACATAATCAACGAATAATTTATTGTTAACATAATTTAACTTCTTTTGTGTACTCTCAGCATTAACTGTAGATTTACTTTGATGAGATTCTTCATCATAAATTTCAATAAAATTTGCATCATTTCCAACACTATGTTCGTGATATATTTGATTACTCTCCTGAATCAAATCATCGTAATCAACTTCTTGATCAATCGCAGGTGGTTTCTTACTTGTGTGTCGCTTTTTTGTTTTTGATATTTTTATTTTATTAATTGGATGTGGGTGATAAAATGGGCTTTCAGTAAATGTCGATAATCCCAAAAAATATGCAGGATATGTCCAGTACACCGGATATGTAGCATACGTAAGACTAACATCCGATGTCCTTGTGCATCCACGCTTCATACCGGAATCATTAGATGTACACGTATTATCTTTGTTTTCTTCTATTCCTGTACATATATGGCTACAAGTAGGATTGGGATGTGTTTTCATACAATAACATATTCTTTTAGGTGTTTCAGGTAAACTCCTTAGTTCTACATTTTTATTTTTCATTTGACCAAGACATTCGTTTTTACAACTATGATTTATGTTAGTTAGTTCATTAAATGTTGCATTTTTTGATAAATTTAAAATATTTAACTTCCTTTCATCCAGTTTCATTTTACTTTTGTCATCCGCTTTATTAAATGACTTAAGCAACAAAGATTCGAAAGGCCATTTCTGATTCAATTCTAATGTGGGTTTCGCTACGTTTCCCTTTACTGTGATTTGAACTGATGGTGTGTGGCTAGAAGCCTTTTCGTGAAAATATTGTTTGATAGACAACATTTCCTCAGAAAGCATTTTATCAAATACATTGGATTTTAAGTTAGAAGACGTAGCGAATGAGGTATTATACATACGCAACAAAGACTGTCGTCTTTTCCTTTTATTTACATTTCTTATTTTTGATTCTGTAAAGTACATATTTAATAAGTCTCATAAACCAATTCGTAAACATAGTCTCGCCGTAATAGTACATTATGATACAAGTGCGGTAAGTTGAAAATTACAGCCGAGGCGATATTGCTAGGCTGTAATTATCAAAGCGCACGTGTGTCATACGACGTTTTATAACATATTTGCGAGGAAATAAATTAATAAATTCAT